>JBDJHY010186985.1:0-11944 GCA_039654485.1 Withania somnifera
ATCCTAGAAAAAAAAGCGCGAAAAATGATCAAAATGATACTGAGAAAGGATCTCCTAAAGAGGTTTGAGGTCTGATTAAACCTGATATTTCTATAGAAGTCAGTAAATTCGAGACTCAAGTAAATGAAGAATTTTCTATAAATTCTACCGGTAATGGAATAAATTTAGATCGATCAAAAATAATGGTGGATAATGTTTTTGCATATAACATTGCACTTAATTTTATAAACGACAGTGAGGATCTTGAACCTCAATCTGTTGAGGAATGTCGACGAAGATGCGATTGGCCAAAATGGCAAGAGGCAATTTAGTCAGAATTGAACTCATTTGCTAAACGTGAGGTTTTTGGACCTGTAGTCCAAACCTCCGATGGTGTAAAACCTGTTGGCTATAAATGGGTCTTTATACGAAAAAGAAATGAGAGAAACGAGATTGAAAGAAACAATACTCGCCTTGGTGCGCAAGGATTCTCTCAAAGACCTGATGTCGACTATGAAAAAACATATTCACCGGTTATGGATGCAATAACATTTCGATATCTTATTAGTTTAGTTGTAAAAGAGAATCTTGAGATACATCTCATGAATATAGCTACGACATAACTCTATGGTTCACTTGATAATGAAGTTTATATGAGAATCCCAGAAGGTTTTAAATTGCCTGAAGCAACCGTTTAATGTTTCGAGGTATGTTCGCAATCTGAGTACAAAGATTATTGTATGGTCTAAAATAATTAGTTCGTATGTGGTATAATCGCCTCAGTGAGTACTTGATAAATAATGTTATTTTTTCTTGTATTTTTATTCAGAAAAAGACATCAGGCTTCGTCATACTAGTCGTTTACGTTGATAAAATAAATCTCATTGGAACTCCAGAAGAGGTCCAAAAGACGATTGAATATTTAAATGAAGGATCTCGGAAAGATGCAAGTTTATTTTGGTCTGAAAATTGAACATTTAGCAGACAGTATCTTCATTAATCAATCTGCCTACACTGAGAAAATTTTAAAAAGATTTTATATGGATAAAACACATCCCTTAAGTACTTCAATGATTGTTCGATCACTTGATGTGAATAAAGATCCGTTCCAACCTCAAGAAGAAAATGAAGAACTCCTTGATCCTGAAGTACCATATCTCAGTGCAATTGGTGCACTTATGTACCTTGCTAATGCAACAAGGCTGGATATAGCATTTTCTGTTAATTTGCTAGCAAGGTATAGTTCTTCTCCTACGCGAAGGCATTGGAACGGAGTCAAGCATGTACTACGGTACCTTAAGGGGACTATTGATATGGGTCTATTTTACTCTAACGGATATTGTGCAGATCTTGTTGGTCACGCAGATGCAGGTTATCTATCGGACCCGCATAAAGCTCGATCTCAGACAGGCTATGTCTTCACATTTGGAGGTACTGCCATATCATGGCGATCTACGAAACAGTCTGTCGTTGCTACTTCTTCAAATCATGCTGAGATAATCGCTATTCATGAAGCAAGTAGAGAATGTGTGTGGTTGAGATCAATGATACATTCAATCCAGGAAAGATGCGGCCTAAAAGATGATATCATAGCACCCACAGTCCTATATGAAGACAATGTTGCATGCGTAGCCCAATTGAAAGGAGGCTTCATCAAAGGAGACCGAACAAAACACATATCACCAAAGTTGATCTTTGCGCATGATCTTCAGAAAAAAGGTGATATTGATGTACAATAAGTCCTTTCAAGTGACAATCCAGTAGACCTATTCACTAAATCTCTACCAACGTCACAGAAGATGGTGCATAGGATTGGGATATGAAGGCTTAATCGCTTGAATCATGGTTTTATCAGGGGGAGTAAAAATACGCGTTGTACTTTTTTTTTCTTAACCATGATTTTTATCCAATTGGGTTTTTCTTCGTAAGATTTTTAATGAGGCAGCAAGTAAAGCGTATTATGGATAATCATGTATTATTTTCCTTCCACATGAATATCCAAGGGGGAGTGTTGAAAGCATTGTTGGTTGTCATGTGACAAAAAATAAAGCTTAGCGACTAAGCCTTATGTTTGACCACATGGCAACCAGCCAAGCCACCATGGTTGGTGACTAATGGCTTGTAATGTGTCAACCAACATAGTGGCTATAAATAGGAATGGTTGGTGACTAATGGATTGTAATGTCATGTGTCAACCAACATAGTGGCTATAAATATGAATGATTGGTTGTTTTTTTAGTTTAATTTTGAAATTTTGAGTGTTTCCATATTTAGACAATTTTTAAATTTGACAACTTTTCATTTTTAGAAACTTTTCAACTTTTGAATTTATTTAACTTTATATTATATTTTATTTTATAATATTTTTTATATTGATATTAAAAATAAATTATAAAAAATAATTATATTTTAATTATATAATTTAATAATTATTTTAAAATAATTATTAAATAAATCTATCTAACTATTTTCGAACCCAGAGAGTAGCTAATGGAAGCTGTCTCAGCAGTAAGAGATGTTTATATATTCGATGCTCAAAATTACAAATTTTAATAACCAAAGTGCTTCGCCGATAAAATAACCAATCAAACATATAAAACTTGGCAGTTTGCATGAACGAAAAGTCTTAAAATGCCGAAAATCATGCTATTAAATACACAAAACGACAAATCTTAAATGCTGAAAACGACACTTTCTCCATTTCTTTAGTTGGTAGCTATAATAAAAATATTCATTTTAAAATAATTATCATTTAAAAAATTAAAAAAAGTTAATTATTTTTTCAATTTTATTCGTTGTACTTAAAGTAGTGTGGTAAAGCAATTATCTTGCCATTTAAGAAACGTAAACGGTTAAGTTACAATTGCAATGCAAACTACTTTAATTAATGTAATTTAATCTTTCATCTTTTATTACGGCTTTAACTTAAGTACCCTAAAATCAATAACGTAATTCATTAATTAATGAAATATTTAATATGAATTTAGTGGTTCAATAATAAACATCAATTTTCTTCTTGATTATGTGATCTAAATGCTTGAATTTCTGTGTTAATTTATTTAGTAGATAATATAATTATATTAGACAAACTGCAAATCGTATTTATTTTTTTCGTAAAAGTTGTGCATAATCTATACCCATCAACTAAAAAAAAATGGAGGAAGTACTATATTCGGACAACTTTACTTGTCATCCTTAATAAAAATAGATGGTTCATAATATTTATCATTTTAAAAAATTATTACATAATTAGTTGTTTGTTTTCACATTACTTTTAGTTATAAATATAAAGAGATAATAACATGATGCAAAAGAAAGAATATTAAATAAAAAGAAATAATAAATAAAAATATTTTAATCAAATTATTTTTAATTTAATATTTTTTAAGAGGCATACAAACAAAAAAATATAACAAATAAAATAGTCTAAAGAGTACTATTTCTGTTAAAATAGAAAAAAGAAGGAAATATGATATTTTTCCCCTCCTCCCATCTTCCGTTTCTAAGTATTTGTCATTTTTATTAAAAATAAATACCTTATACTCCTCTGTTCCATAATAAGCTGTCATCTTATTAAAAGTAGTTGGCCCCCACTAGTTCTCCATATCGTGTTTATCAAGAAAGCATTGATTTTTTTTTATATTATTTTTATATTATCCTTTCAATTACTTCTCTTTTTTAGTGTGGTCACACTTCTTTGTAAAAATTTTAAAAAATTTTTTAAGGGGTGAATTAGTAATGTTGGCACTCAACTTTGACCTTTCAGTTTCTTCCTATTCATTTCCTTGAGTTTCTAAAATATCAATAGATCGTGTCTTATTTTTAACATGATTTAATTAATTACTTAATTAATATTATTATTATGTAATGACCCCCAGATTATTTTCAGTTTTCTTTTACAAATTATTTACAAATTATCATTTTATCATTCTCCTTAACTGACTCATTTCATGTTGGGTCTATTAGTATGGTTGATTTGAAAACCGAAATGATAAATTGGATATCTTGAGAATTATTTATTTTGAAAGAATTTACTTTAGTCAACATTTGAAGTTTTGAGTTTCGAAATAGAAATTCATCAATTTCATCAACTTTGGAATGAGAAATTTGATCTAAGGAGACCTTTTGATTTGAGTTTTTAGCTTTTAGTTGGGAGTTGTATGTTTAGCCAAAATAATATGAAAGTTAAAGTTCAATGTTTGACTTGGTCAACATTCAAAGATAAAGTACTCAAATTTAAAATCCGACGTTCATTGATTTCAAAAGATGAATTTTAGGCTAGGAGGAGGTTTAAGTTATTTTTTAAGGGTTCCTGGGGCGTATTGATATTTACATAAGGAGTTTCATTTAGATTTTTTCTTGATATATCAGGTTAAGAAAATCTCAAATTTGTACTTTGATAGTTTTATTGAGATCAAAACATTAAAATTAGTCTATGTGCATATGTAGTTCGTGTTTATGGAATTCTAAACAAACTTCGAAAGTCCAGTAAAAGTTTTTGCCTAAACCTCAGCAATACCTTTTATGGGTGACGCCTTTAGCAACACCTAATCTCCCTCCATAAACTCCAAATCATGAACCCTCATGTCAACATAACTTTTTTGCTTACTCTAGGCTGTCAACAACCTACTATGAATCAGTCGGATATTCACCATAAAATCCCTAGAAGTTTTTTGTGCCCCAAGGCATCACCTCAAAGGAATCAAATCATTAGACCAATGATCTATACCTCCTACAAAAAAACCTCCAATGGTACTATCTGAATGTTGGAGTGATAGTTGTTAAAGGCGAACTTTACTAGAGGAAAAAAACTGATCCCAATGACCTCCAAAGTTGATCACACATGCCCAAAGCTTGTCCTCCAACACCCAAATTGTTCAGTTGGACTGATTATCCATCTGAGAATGAAATGATATACTCATATATAACTAGGTGCCTAACTCACGCAACATCGCATTCCAAAAGTAAGATGTGAGTTGTGTACCCCGATTTAAGATAATGCATACAGGAACTTTGCAATAGTACTATCTGAATAAGGTAATGTACTATATGAATAAGTTAATGTACTATCTGAATAAGGTAAATCTAAGCCAACTTCTCGATGATGTAATTCACCTAAACTAAAATGAAATGTGCAGACTTGGTCAATCTATTGTAATGACCCGTTTGGTCATTTTCTTGCTTTTCATATTTTTTTGTGTTTAGAGCTGACTTGTCATTGCCCAAACTCATTTATGAATTGCTGGGGCTGGTATCTCGGTGCCTTGGCATCTCGTTTGCTTGTTATCTTATTTTTCCTTTTTAGAGTTTTATTTTTAAAACGGTGAAAATTGAGAGCGAAATCCTAGTAAACATGCTCGAAATCGAATTTCAATAGTTCCTCTAGCTTTGGAATGCCAACTTTGGTCTAGGGGGACCTTAAGTTCGTGTCCCAGGGTACTCGTTTTGAGTTTGAGCTATTGAAATTTCAACACAACCAAAGCTCTTCTCGAACCTGGGTGTTATTTTGGTGATCGGAGTGTTGGATTAAAATTTTGATAATTTCATCAGCTTTAGAATGATGATTTTGGGCTAGTTGAGTTATTGGTTTGCTTCCAGGGGTTCCCGTGATCATTTTGGGTTCATTTGTGAAAGTTTGAAAAAATCCTCTTCTTGGGTTGGTTTGCTCTTGGGGGTCCTTTTCGCCTAAACGACCTTGATTTCTCTTTTTGTCGGTTACTTTCTGTTCGAAGCATGTTTTCCACCCAAAATGCACTTTCAGTTTGCTGGAATTGGATTCGGGATGCTCGTTTAAGCCCCCCCCTAAAGAGTTCATGTCTTACTGCAGGTTGCAAACTGTCCCAGCGACCCTTGGGCCTCCCCTGCACCATCGCCTTAGCACCCAGGGCTTTTCCCTGGTAAGGTCTCCCCCGCTGCCAAAAGGGGCACTTCAGCGGCCAGTACAATCTATAAAAAGGGGACTATCCCCCTTTATTTTCAAACATTTGCCTCATTCAGAACCCATCATAGCCAGGCCTTGGGAGAAACTTTTAGGGTAATTTGAGCTGGGGTAAGTAGTGGGGAGCTGCGTACGAGGTAGAGTGAGTTCGTGGGGAAAGTTTTTCCTAGATATTTCTCTATCTTTTCGCCTCTTTTAGCTTATGTAAAAGTTTGAATTTTCTTATGTTAAACCTTGATTTCTCCCTCTTCCCCTTATCATTATAAGCTCAATTTTAGACAGCGAGTCCCCCAAGATGAAGGCTTTAAGCCAGTATAGTTACTTTATATTTTTGAGGTATATGCCCACGGGCCTATTTTGGGGCCCGTTTTTCCAACACTGGTTGTGAATGCAATATGGGTCTTATTTTTCATATTTTAATTCTTGGATTCATAATTCTATAATTTTGGGTGATTTTGGATGGGTTCTATGCTTCAGGCCTATGGTGCATTCATTTCGGGGACTTTTGCCGAAGCCCAGGTAGGCTAGGTTTAATTATGTGCATTACAGACTAGGCTATTATTTTATGCTTGTGATATGTCCAGTAGTGTGCGTTGGTCGTTAGGTTGATTATTGTAGTTTAGCTGACTTGTGATATCTTTATTATTTTCCAGGGGCTCGTGAAAGGGCATAGAGGTTGAAGGGTTGTATAACTGGGTCCTGGCCTCACCTTGTGGGGGATACAGACCTTGGGGACTATTCGAGTTGTCGCACGATGAGTGTGGTGACATGAGCTCTTAGCTGCTAGCCTTTGGCCGATCTTAAACTCTGGTTAATTTCAGTTTCTGTTATTATTAGTATTGTTGTTGTTATGTCGTGATAGGTCATCTGTATATGTTATTGTTTGAGCTGAGTTTGGTACTGATGTGGCACAGACCCTACATTTGATTAGAGGTGCATTCTTCCAGGGCGTAGACCCTGAGTTTGGTACTAATAGGGCATATACCCTACATTTAGTTAGAGGCACGGTCCTCTGGTGTGTAGACCCTTAGTTTGGTACTGATGGGGCACAGACCTTACATTAGATTAGAGGCACGGTCCTTGGAGGTGTAGACCACCCCAACAGAGCCTTCATTTAATTAGAGGCGCGATCCTCAAGGGTGTAGACCCTGAGTTTGGTACTGATAAGGCACAGACCCTACATATGATGGTCTTAGATCCTACTCTCGAGTGTGAGGCTCAGTCCTTGGAGTTGAAGAGGCCCCAAGATTGGCACTTATTATGAGGATGGTGTTGGCACTGCATGATACTGTCCTATTTTACTTTCCTACACCTTCGTGTATTACCTTGGTATTGTTTGTGCTCACCTAACTTAAGGGGGAAATCACGATGGGTCTTGTTGTGTTGATTGTACTTACCGGTGGTATGGGACACTAGGTAGGTTTTGTGTGTTTACTTTATTTTCCTTACTTATCTATATTCGACCGTTCGATCCTTTATTCATAGTGCATATATATATATACATCCTTATGGTTAGTTTGGTCTTAGCTTAGCTAGAGCGCAGGTACGTCCCCTATTTTATTTTTGGGTTTTGGGTACTGCTAAACCCCGATTGTGTTGACCATGTTTTAGTTTCCTGTAGATCTGTACTTAGACTCCCAGTACCTTATCTTTCTACCTATCTATTAGTTTTGTCGCTTTCTTACTATCATTTACCTATTTTACTTCCTCCCTTATACAACTTGCATTTATTTTAACGTGTTCGACCTATGATGCCTATCGGGTATCTTGTTTGGTACTCGTGCTACATTTTTGTACCTCTATTATGATTTAAATACCGGTAGGGGTAAATCGGAGACGTTGTGATCATATTGAGTAGACACAGCTTGTTGTGGAGATTATGATGAGCTTTACCGTCCGAGTCGATTGTGGTTTCCTTGTTTCCAGCCAGCTTTATTCCTTCTATAGCGGCCCTTATATTGTGTTAATTTTCTGTAGTAGTTTCTTTGTATATCTATCTTTTGGATACTGTGTATAGTAGCTCCATGTGTTAATTACACCAGGTTTTGGGATTTGGGGTTGTATATGTATTTCTTCTGCTTTCGTTCTTTTATGTTCTGCTTACGCTTTTCCGCTTCTGCTTCATATTTTTGTTAGCTCCAAAATGTCGACTTTCGTGTAGGTGGACCATAAGTTCATGTCTCAGGGTTTTCATTTTGAGTTTGAGTTGTTTTGTGAAATTTAAGCTCAACCAAAGCTTATTTTGGAGTGATTGGAATTCCTACGATTCCGCCAGCTCGGGAATGATGATTTTGGGCTAGTTGAGTTATTGCTTTGCCTCTTGGGCTGCCTGGGTTCATTTTGTGTTCATTTATGAAGGTTTGGAAAATTCCTCTTCTTGGGTTGGTTTGAGCTTAGGGGTCCTTTTCGCCTACACGACCTCGGTTGGTCGTTTCATCGATTACTTTGTGTTCATAGTATGTTTTTTACTCAAAATGAATTTTTGGTTTGCTAGAGTTGGACTTCAGATGCTCGTTTTAGGGGCCCCCTAAGAGTTCATATCTTGCTGAGTCTTGCTGTAGGTTTCAGACCGCTCCAGCGACCCTTGGCCTGTTTCTGTGCCCAGGGCTTCTCCCTAGCTAGCCTCAGCTTGCCCTAGAGAGGTCGCCCCAAAGGCCAAAAGGGGAGTCACAACGGCCAAAAAGGATGCCCTAGCGGCCAGTACAGTCTGTAAAAAGGGGATCATCCCCCTTCATTTTCAAACATTTGCCTCCTTCAAAACCTACCATAGCCAGGACTTGGGAGCAACTTTTAGGGTATTTTGAGCTGAGGAAAGTGGTGGGGAGTTGTGTGCGAGGTAGTTTGAGTTCATGGAGCAAGTTTTCTCAGGTATTTCTCGTTCTTTCCACCTCTTTTAGCCTAAGTAAAAGTTTGAACTTCCTTATCTTAAACCTTGATTCTTCCTCTTCCCCTTATCATTATAAGATCAATTTGAGACCATGAGTCCCCCGAGATGAGGGCTTCACTCCAGTATATTTACTTTATTTTTTCGAGGTGTGGGGTCCACGGGCCTGTTTTAGGGCCCATTTTACCTGGGTTGCTAATCGCAATATGGGTTTTATTCTTCATGTTTTAATCCCTAGATTTGTAGTTTTATAGTTTTGGGTGATTTAGGTTGATCATTATATTTTAGCTAATTTATGATATCCTTATTAGTTTTCGAGGGCCTATGAAAGGATATAGAGGGTGACGGATTGTATGCCCGGGTCCTGGCCTTACCGCGTGGAGGCTACAGATCTTGGGGACTATTTAAGTTGAAATATGATGTGTGTGGTGAGATGAGCTCTTAGCTGGTAGCCTTTGGCCAATCTTATACTCCGGTTACTTTTCGTTTCTATTATTATTAGCGTTATTTTTGCTATGTCGTGATAGGGCATTTGTATATTATTGTTTGAGCTAAGTTTGGTACTGGTGGGGCACAAGCCTTTCATTTGATTAGAGGCACGATCCTCTAGGGCATAGACCTTGAGTTTGGTACTGCTGGGGCACAAACCCTACATTTGGTTAGAGGCGCGGTCCTTGAGGGCGTACACCCTAAGTTTGGTTCTGATGGAACACCAACTCTACATTTGATTAGAGGTACGGTCATTGAGGATGTAGACCCTGTGTTTGGTATTGAAGAGGCGCATACCCTATATTTGATTAGAGGGTCGGTCCTCTGGGGCGCATACCCTAAGTTTGTTACTATTTGGCGTAGATCCTTCTCTCGAGTGTGATGTGCAGTCCTTCGAGTTGCAGAGGCCCTGAGATTGGCACTTATTTTGAGGATGGTTTTGGCACTACATGATACTACTCTATTTTACTTTCCTGCACCCCCGTGTATTACCTTTGTATTGTTTGTGCTCACGGGGCTTAAGGGAAAAGTCATAGTGGGTCTTGTTGTGCTAATTATATTTGTCGGTGGTATGAGACGTTAGGTAGGTTTTGTGTTTTTACTTTTTGTTCCTTACATATCTGTATTCTACAGTTTGATTCTTTATTCATAGTGCATATATATATACATACATCCTTAGGGTTAGTTTGGTCTTAGCTTAGCTGGAGCACAGTTACGTCCCCTACTTCGTTTTTGGGTTTTGGGTTTTGGGTACTGGTAAATGCCGAATGTGTTCACCATGTTTTAGTTTCCTATAGATCTGTACATACATTCCCGGTACCTTATCTTTCTGCCTATCTATCAGTTTTACCGCTTTCTTACTATCATTGACCTGTTTTACTAACTCGCTTATACCACTTGTATTTTTTTTAGCCCGGTCGACCTATGATGCCTACTGGGTACCTTGTTTGGTACTCGTGCTGCACTTCTGTACCATTTCTGTGGTATAGATATCGGTAGGGGTTATCAGAGACGTCGTTGTACAGAGTAGATACAGCTGGTTGCGGAGATTACGGTGAGCTTTGTCGTCCAAGCGGACCGAGGTTTCTTTGGTTTCCAACCTGCTTTATTCGGTCTATAGCTGGCCCTGCGTTGTATTACTTTTCTGTAGGAGTTTCTTTGTATACTTATCTTTTGGACACTCTGTATAGTAGCTCCATGTGCCATTGATACCAGGTTTTGGGATTGTATATGTATTTCTTCTGCTTTCGTTCTTTTATGTTTCTTCTTATGCTTTCCTCTTTGCTAGATGATTCGAGTGTATATAGCCCATTGCGTGTAGCTTCAGGCTGCATAGTTAGGCTTGTCTACTGGAGGATTGTAGACGCCATCATGATCTGAATTTTGGGTCGTGACATTTATCAACCATAACTCATACTGAACCAAAACTACCCAAGAAATTAGGCAAACCAACCACGAGATCTATAACAATGCACTCCCACTTCTACTAGGGAATGGGCATCCTCTGAAATAGACCATCCAACCTTTAATGCTTAAACTTAACCTGCTGGCAATTCAAATACCTAGCTACAAAATCCATAATATCTTTCTTCATATTGTACCACAAGTAGTGATGACTCAAATCATGGTACATCTTAGCGGCTACTAGGTAGATGGAATACCTCAAACTGTAGGCTTCCTATTAGATCAGTCTAACCAAATCACCTATCTTTGAGACACATAAATGATCTTTAATCTGCAAGATATCCCCATGATCTAATATTTCCTCCTTCGTTTCACCCCTCAACACCTTATACCAAATGATACACAATATTCATCCTCAAACTAGTTCCCCTTGATTCACTCCACAAAAGAAGATTGCGCCTCTATATAAGCAAGAACCGCTCCATCATAAATAATCTCCAATAACATAAAACTATTGGTTATCATTTGAATATATCTAACCAAGGATCACTCCTCCACATAATTAGATTGTTCTTCATTGATAGAGTAGATTCGTGCCACTCAGTTAGATGGTGCTAAGTTGAGGATCATTCGTGATAAGGTGCTGCGAGGGGGGGTCAAGTTAGATTCTGAGGGTATTTTGAGGATTAGGGGAAGATTTTGCATCCCTAAGACTGGTGGGTTGGTGAGAATGATCTTAAAGGAGGTCTATAGTTATAGATATTACATTCATCTAGGGGGAGACAAAGATGTGTCATGACTTGAGTTATCATTATTGGTAGTGTGTATGAGGAAGGATATCACAGACTTTGTTGTTAGATGCTTAAAATGTTAGCAGGGTAAAGTTTGAGCCCCAGACTCCAAAGGTGTGTCCTAGAGGATGCCTATACCCTAGTTGAAGTGGAAGCGTCTAGCAATAGATTTCATTATTGGGTTGCATACTACTTCGGGTGGTTATGACTCTATTTGGGTGATTGTTGATCGTTTAACCAAGTCTGCTCATTTTATTCCATTGAAAGTGAGATACAGTGCTCAGGAGTTAGCAGAGATTTACATTAGTGAGATAGTGTGGTTGCATGGTAACCCTATCTCTATCATATCTGACCGAGACACACAGTTTACTTCACACTTTTGGAGTACTATGCAATGGGAGATGGGTACTCAATTGGATATGAGCATAAACTTCCATCCTCAGATCGATTGCTAGTCTG
>JBDJHY010187013.1:0-11943 GCA_039654485.1 Withania somnifera
TTTATGATATAAACCGTGGCATAACCCCTATTTTGAGTCATGATTTAAATTTTAGAAAGTTAAGAACATGAATCCATTGATTATGCTAGCTCTAGACTTGGTGAAAGCCAATCGTCTGTTGATATTACATTGATTATGCCAGCTACGGGATTGGTAAAGGCCAAGAGTTTGTTGACATTATACTGATCATGCCAGCTCCAGACATGGTGAAGGCTAGTTTTTTGTTGATAATATAATGAGTATGCCAGCTTTAAACTTGGTAAGTGCTAAGAATCTATCCGTACAAATTTAGTGATATCCGATGAAGGATGGTGATGATGTGCCCTCAGTTATATGTCATTTTCTCTAGCTTCGTTTACATTCATTTATGTGTTACTTTCTGCACTTATTTTCTTGTATGTACCTTCTGGTAGTATAGGATGCTAGCGGTTAAGCTTTAATTTTTTGTATCTCTCTGTAATATGGATGTTGTGGAGATTCTCTCTTACTTATTATTGTTCAGTTTGACTTTTAACTGTATGGTTTACTTGCTAGCATCGCTATCATGTTTCCCTTAGTGATATACTTGTTAGGATTTCTTTATTTTCTATTTAAAGTTACTGGTATACTTCCTTAATTTTTATTCATTTATTTATTACCATTTGTTTAGGTATTAATGCTATTAGTGGATAGTTACGTAGGGTATATACATCTCATATCTTGTTAGCTAGACTCCTACATGTTTTATCTTTTTTTATATTTATGACATAGTTCTCCTTATCTATTTATTTATTTCATTACTTTTAAATATATTCCCAATCGGTATAGCCTACTCAGTATACATTTCTTTTAGTACTCATACTAACCTTTTGCATCTTTTTAGTGAAGATTCTAGTATATATGTTCAATGTTGAAAATTTCTTTGGTCTTAAATTTTAGTTGCATAGGTAGAGAATCTCTCATGGAATACAAAATTTATGTTTTACCTTTTCTATCAACTATTTTTTATTGTTGGATCAAGATAGATGTTTATTTTCATTGAAAATTTTTATTTGTATTTTAGTAGCTCATATACTTGGATATTAGGTTTTTTGTTTTAGTTTGAGTTACTGTAGTCTTCTGGTTATCCTTGATCCTAAGTGAATTTTTTTCTTCTACAATTAGCTTATTATTTATGATTTACTTATTGTTTATATGGTTTACTTACGGTGGGATGTGGGTGACCTCCTGATATAGAAATCAGGTTGTGATAAATTTGTTTCAGAGTACTAGGTTCGTTGATATCCCTATGTATTAGAGGAAATGTTGAGAGCTTGTGTTCTGTATTTTTGTGGTTCATGGGATGAGCATTGACTTTGGAAGAGTTCTCTTATAACAATATTTATAATTCTACTTATCATGTGGCTTTATTTGAGGTTTTGCATGGTATACGATGTCATTTGCCTATTGGTTTGTTTGATGGTTTTGATTCCAAATTGCATAGTACTAAACTACTTTTGTATGCTTTGGATACAGTTCAATTGATTCTGGATAGTCTTTGGGCTGCCCAGAGTAGAAAGAAGAGTTATTTAGACCGTCTTCGTCATACCATGGAGTTTAGTGTGTGCGATAGAATCTTCTTGTGTATTTCTCCTATGAAGGGAGTGATGAGGTTTTGTAGGAGAGGCAACCTTAATATGCAATATATTTTTCCATTTGGGATTCTTGGTCGGATTTGTAGTGTTTCTTATAAGATGGTGTTGCATCCTATATTTTCAATTGCGAACCCAATATTCTATGTTTTACGTTGATATGAGTTGCATATGCTTGGTATGATTTAGTTCAGTTTGATGAGGGTTTTCGGTTGTTGAGGAGCTAATGTTGGTTTTGGATAGAGAGGTGAGAAAGTTGAGATCTTGTGAGATTGCAATTTTTTGGTATGGGAGTACACTTGGGAGATCAAGAGTTAGTTGAGATTTTAGTATCCTTATCAGTTCGATCCTTTAGGTATTGCCTTGTCTGACTTTCGGGTATGAAAGTCCCTTTTAGTAGTAGATGTTGTAATAACCATTATGTTTATTTTTGCTATTTTGTATTTTCTTGAATATTCTATAGATTTATAGTGGATGAACTATGTTATTTATAACCTACCAATACTAGTGGTTCGGTTTTCGGATCGTTCATTTATTTATTATATCCTTTCTTTATTTTAGAGACTTTAGAACTAAAACTATTGACTTTAGTCAAAATCCTATGTAAACTATCTCAGAATTAAATTTCAAAAATTTTGTTAGCTCTTAAATATGGAATTTGGTCTAGATAGACTTTTTGTTTGAGTCCTAGAGTTTTAGTTTTGAGTTTGTGCAAAATTACGTGTTTTTGTGCTTTAAGTTACCATCATAGAGTTTAGATGGTCATATTATGATTAGAGCCTCGGATTGAAAATATGACTGCACCATCAACTCCGCAATGTATACTTTGGATTAAGTGAGTTTTTCCTTCATGCTTTTGACCAACCGAACTCATTTTGAGCACTTGGTTGGAAAATTGGTCATTTTGGCATAGAGGTGATTTGGTCAAAATTTATTTGAAATGACCTCAAGTTAGAACTTTATCCATGTTTTTTAGTTTGTAACATCATTTCCATGTATTTAGCATATTTATTTTGTGATCATCCATTTCCGAATGTATTTTGAACCTTATTTGAAAGCTTTTTCACTTGCTGGTTTTTGTTTTTTTTTTGGTGTAGGTATTTTTCCTCTTCACAATCGTGATTCTTCCCAAAATATGATGCCTTATAATTTTTCCTTTTGCAATTATATAAATTTCCATGCGATTGCATTGGCGAACCATCTATCCCATCACTATTGTGTCGTGTATCACACATAACCACGATGAGTTATTTCCTACTTGCTCACGAGCCCAGCAACTATAAATAGCTAAAAATGCCAATTTTCAGCCTTTCATCATCATTGTTTTAGTTCTGAACACTCAAAATCATCCATTAAGTACTTGGGTCCTTGTATGAGCCGTGGGTGACGTGGAAAACATAATTTTTTTTATTTTTTGCAAGTTTGAACATTAATATCATTGAATTTCACCCAAAAAATGTGAAAGTTATTCCTCACTTTATTTGATTGTTTCAAGCCCCTTCCTTTCTAGTCTTATAGCCAAATTTTGGGTTTAGGTTCCATATGATGTGAGGAACATTCTAAAAGCCTTTGTTCAAAGTTTTGGGTTTGGGCCGGTAGGCTCATTTTGACCGATATTTTGATCCTAGTTATTTCTATAGCTTTATTGGTCTTGGTGGACTTGTATTAATATCTAAAATATGTTTTTATTAGTTTTTTGATCATTGGAGTACATTTGAACTCCTTTTATGATTTGTATTAGTCCAGAGATCTTTAACATGGTATTTGCAACTTCTCCATAGAGGACAGGTGGGTTATTCTTAGGATCTTATGCTAGGCTTATATGAAAAACAATTGTGGTAGGTATACATCCTTAGGTTTGACTAGGTTGGCACCCATGACCGTGTCCACCCTTTGGGTCTGCCTTTTTGGTAGTATGGGATGCCAGCAGAGGTGCTTAACTTGTTTGTATCTACCAGTATTATGGGATGTCGTGGAGTTTCTCTCATAGCTATTATTGTTTTGTTTGACTGTTAACTGTAACGTTTACTTGCTAGACTCCCTATCAAGTTTCCCTTAGTGATATACTTGTTATTAGTGTTTTTCCTTCCTTTCTTTTATTTGAGGTTAATGGTATACCTCCTTATTGTTATTCGAATATTTATTCCCAGTAGTTGTGCATGGATTCGGGTATGTTATCTTTCCTCTTGTTATCTTAACCTTACAATAATTAGTGACTAGTTACTTTGGTTAGTTAAGTGCCGCATCCTATAGCTAGCTTCCCTTATCTATTTATTTATTGCGTTTATTTCTTATATATTCTTAGTTGATATAGCCTACTAGGTGCCCATTGATTTCCATACTCATACTAAAATTTTGCATCTTTTTGGTGCAGATCTAAGTATGGGTGTTAAGAATTAATCCTTGCTCGGCCTTGATTACAGTTGCAGAGGTAGAGGATCGCCCTTGGCCTTGGGATTCAATCTTTTACCTTTCCTCCATCTATTTTATGTTGTTGTACCTAGACAGATGTCTTACATTTATTCTAGACTTTTTATTTATATTTTAGTGGCACATGTACTTGCTATTAAGTTTTAGGGTTTTAGTTGACTTTTTGTAGACTTCTGCGAATCCCTGCATCTTATTATAAATCTTTCGCACTTTCTTATAATTAATGCTTTGCTTGTTGTTTTGGTGGTTCTCTAACTATTGGATGTAGGGTCCCTCTTGACCTGTAAAATTGGGTCATGACATATGATGTTGATGTGCTCAAACACAATGATACCATAACAAGTCCTTCCCGCTGTGCAAGGTGAGGAATCTACAACAATAAAAAAAGACTAAGTTAAATATCAGGCACTCACAAATATTTTCTATAAAACCAACCATCTATGCTCCATAGTCAATCGAGACTACTGAGGGTCAAATGGTAAATATAATCGCATATGAAAAAACAATACGAAACTAACAAGTATACTAAATAAAAGGACATGGTTCATAGGCGCCAACCTATAATTACTAGCCCATGGATGTCCAAGATACGACAATTACTATCCATATAATATCGTAAGTCATAGCCTACCTTTCAAAAGATAGTCCAGAAAATACAATGTAGAAGATGCCCAGACTACTCTAAATCACCAAATGCGCAAATGAAATCCAACAATCACGCAAATAGAAAAATAATAATCTACACATTAAAATGAGTCAAATGATACCCATGTGACTATGAAACTATCAAGGGTCAAAATGGGCCTATGGGCCCGTAAACCTCGAATATTGAACAAGGGGTATTAAAATCGTCCCCAATCATGGGGAAATCATATAAGAAATTTAGAGCTAACACTATACAAATAATCTTGAATGGGTGAGCTAATGTGAAGAACACACATGGGGATTTTGATGAAATTAAAGTCGAAACATACGAATAATTGAGCAGTGATAGAAGAAATTAAGTTTCCAATGTCACCCAATAGCTTCTGTAAAGACCCATGAATTTTAACAGAGGTTTTAGAGTGTTTGAAAAAAGAAAAAAGATGAAGAAATGGCTGAAAATCTTAGATTATAGATATTTATAACAGTGTCAGGCCTCAGTGCAATTAGTGCTAGCTAGAGCTGTTGGTGCTAATGGCTCGAAAAAATGATTAGCACAGAAAATTCCAAGTAGTGCAATCGTGCTAAAGAAATAGGATAAAGGGAATTGGTGCAAAGGGCAATGGGTTAGAGCTATCGCGCTAATAAAAAGGGAAAGCATTTAGAGTCGACAACGCTATTTGAGCACAACCACGCTAAATGATAGATATGCAATTAGCGCGATTGCACTGAACAAAGTTCAACTGCACCAAAATCTGAAAATTTGTAATATTAGGGATAGGGAATTTGGGTCTCCGGGCCCAAACGGAGCCTGATACACACAAATCAAATATGGCATTTACATTGAAATGACATTCCAGAATCCACAACACAAATGAAATTTCTATCCAAGTCTAGAAGAAATGTTGAACAATGTGAACACTTTTCCAAAAATTCAACTTTCAACCAAGTACTAAAAATTATCCTGGATGGTCCAGAACCCAAACGAACAACTTACCTAACCTAAACTCGAACATTCTAGAGCTGATAAAGTAGTCAAATTTCAATCCGAGGCTCCGATCATAGAATGACTACCCAAGATCCACATATGAATGATATAGCACATAATTCACACAAAATCAAATACAAAGCTCCATTACTCGAAAACAAAGCTCATCTCGATCAAAATCCATGTTTCATAGCTAACTAAATTATTGGAATTCGATTATGTGCCAATCATTTTAATTATAAAGGCTCTAAAATAGGAAAAATGAACATAAAAAGAAAATGAAGACCCAATAAAAAAAAACCATTTTTGAAAATGATACATGAATTAGGGTCGCTATGAGAAGGCTCTATAATACAATAAAAGGAAAAATTGCAAAAAATGACATGAATGGTCATTACAAGAATAGTAATGTCATAATACTTAGGAAATTCAATCCATCTCTGTTGCAGAGCACTAAGGTACCTTTGACTCATAATTTATTGAATACTAAGATGATTAGTGAAAATCTATGAATGAACCCTACAAAGATAGTGGCACCAAATCTTGAGTGCAAACACCACCGCCGCTAAATCAAAATCATAGGTGGGATAATTGTGCTCATAAAAATCCATCTTCTAAAATTATAGCTAATAAAAAAACCATACTTCATAAAAACACAACCAAGACTAACACTGGAAATATCACAATAAACTGAAAAAATGCTAACCCTCAATCGATAAAGTTAAAAAAGGAGCAGATTTCAATATAGTCTTAAGCCTTTGGAAAAAATCCTAACACTCATTGATACGAGTATGAAAATCACCAATTATGCTGCGATGGGATCCAATTTATGTACGACATGAAGGCACCAAATGGGACTCAAAGATGCATAGTCGGGTGCAAACGAAGACAGTCTCATATTTGGAAGATAGCTTGAGCATGATTAAATACTTCAAGGGCTTGAGTTGATGAGACCCAAGCATGAGGAGTCAATGTGACATCTTCAAGACTCGAAGTCATATTTTGTCACTTTTGAGCTCAATTGTATTTATTAAATAATTAAACTACTATAAATAGGTAATCATGTTTATTTTATACAGATTTTGATGATTAAATACTTAAAATCTTTTGAGATATTAGTTCTTAGCCTAGTATGGTGTTATTAGCTATAATTTAGAGTAACCGTAGTGACTAATTGGGGGTGGATTCCCTTAGTTGCAATCATAACTTCTTTTCACATTCAATCAAAGGTTTCCATTTTGTGTATTGAATTTTGTTTTTGTTGATTTCTTGTAAGGATTTATAGTAATCCATTTGTTAAATTGAAAGGTGAGAGTAACCAGTACCTTGTTGTTCATGAACCAGTGAGTTCATTATAAGTTTTTACATATCTTTTCTCTTTGTTTATTTCTCCCCTATTTTTGTGTGCCTTATAAATCAATCTATATAATTTGGTATCATAGCTTAGGCTAGTAATTCACTCCATTGAATTACAATCCTTGGTTAATAAATAGAAAAATTCAATAAAAAGGAAAAGAATCAAAAATTATGAAAAAAATCCCGAAAGTTTGAGTTACTGATACATTTTTTTCTTCATTTATTATAATCTAGTTCCCTAGTGTTTTTAATTATGTGTCTCTGTTTTTGAGTTAATCCATGTTGTTTTAGGCTATTTACCATTGTTAACCTTGAAGGTGTAGAACTAGGGCTCATAGGGTTGAAATTTTTGGTGAGTTATGCCCGTCGTAGGATTTTATCCCCATAGCAAAGGGAGCGCATGATTGAAAATTGGTGATAAAAGGAGTTCATTTGAGGGTTGTTGAGTTTTGAAAGATTGCAACTGCTACTCGATTGTTCTTCGTATCTTCATGTGAAGAAGATAAAGAACTAGTGTGTTTGATCCATCATCCTCAAGTCAAATTGTTATTTTTGTGTTTAAAAGTTGATTATATTATTTCCCAAGTCATTAGGAACCTAGATATCAAATTTCGTTTGATTCTGGGTTGATTTTAAGGGGTTTAAAAATTGGTGCTCTCGATGCTCTTGGTAAAATTCATAAGTTGTTGGTGGATGATCTTTAATTTTTGTGTTGTTTGATCTATATTAATGTGTTTTTTGAGTCGAAAAGGGTTTTTAGATTGGATATTTTTGTGTTAAGGCAAAAGGTCAAAGAGTACAAAGGAAATTACTTAAAATTAATTTTTTTAGTACACATCCCAAGTGTTCATCCCAAGATGGTGACCGGCAACCATTTGGATTGCAGTCCATCATTCCTGGATGACAGTTTGGCTCTTTATTTCTCACCAGACAACACAACGATGGGGGCCTTTGGATGTTAGTCTGCCCTCACCCATGGCGGTCAAGTGTGATTGAAAATGGCTTTAAAATTGGTCTAAACTCTTTGGTAACGTCTTCCACTGATCCAATTCAAATTTTTGATTCTTATTTTCAATTAAAAGTATCAATTAATTCTTAAGTTTCATTTCTTAAATTCGAAAGCTATTTCATAACTAGTAATTTTTCTACTTAGTTGTTAGTTTGTTCTTAGAGTCTGTGTCTTTTCCAACTAGTTCGTTAGAGATTTTGTTATTTACAAAAGCGTTAAAACTTCTTGATTCAAGTTCAGTTGCTCCTTAATACGTTGTATGTATGTAAGGATCCATTCTTCCACAAAACTTGAAAACCTTGAGTTTTTTGTGAAAAGCTAGTTCGCTATCAAGTAAGGGAATGAAGTCTAAGAGGTTCTCGAGTGATACATACAAGTGGTTGTGAGGACTTCGCTACTGATTTGTTTTCTCATTTTGTAGGTACTCATAAATGTGTCATCATTACAATAGCCTCAATGGCTTCAGTATATAGGCATGACAATCATGCATATGGTTATAGTAGTGGGATCTAGCGGTAAAAAGGAAAAACTCTTAGGTTTAATAACGGCTCTTGTGAAATATACAAAGGTTCTTATGCCTATGAGGATGATCTCTATGGTTATGCAATAGAGCCGTATGGTGGATATAAAGGCTCCTCTATTTCACAATTTCCCATAAAAATGACTTGGGTTACGAAGTCTTGTCTCCTATAGCCTACAGTTTGACTAATAGGAGTTCTACAAAGGTAACTCTTGTGTTACTTCCTAATCTAAGCAAGGGAGTTTGGGTATGTTTGAGAGTCGTCGATAATGCAATCTATGTTATCCTTCTACAACCCCTAGGAGTGTCATGACCCCTACCTATTACCCTGATTCTAATGGGTGTAATGCTCCAAGTAGTAGTGATAGTGTGAGAAGGGTTGGAGGAACTCCAAGATAAGATAGTCGAGTGAGTTCGAAGTCTCAAAAAAGTGATGTCCTGGTGAAGCATGTCCAAATTCAATATGATACTGTTTGGTGGACAACGGTATGCATTTGAATTTGATGATAGTACGCCTTGCAACTACATTACACCTCATGTAGTTAGTGGTTTGTTATTAGCTTGGGTAATGAGACAAGACCCTTATTCGATTCACAAGTATTATGTAGATAGAAGTGTGAAAGTGTTCTTTTCACTTGGTGACTATCACGAATATGTTTTGTGTGGTGTTCTCTCATTTAGAAATAGGAAAGTACATTCGGGAAACTCTTGGTTTCTATAATATGGGGTTACTCATGCACAAGATTGTTACAATTATGTAAAATGCTACAATGGGAATCCTCTCATCCACAAATGCCTCCTAAAGGAATAAGAACAAGTAAAACACTTTCAATTGGAAGGTCGGCCAATTCACGTGTGAAAAGTTTGTACGAGGCAGAAGGATCTCAAAAAAAAAAAATAAGGACAACTTGTGAAGGTGCATCAAATGTGTCCCAAATTAAAGCTAAACAAGATGCACCATGTGAGGTTTACACTAAGGAGTTGAACCTCAAATTTGGAAACTCCATTCCCTATGCAACCATAAAGAAAATTGACATGAGTGAATAATCTAACCTTTCACAAAAAATCCTTGACACTTGTCCTAACTCTAAATACACTGAGAGACAAAAGATTGAGAGGAGTAATGGTTTGTTATGTGGCAATTCTAGAGCGGAATAATTAGAGGATGAATAGAGTGATGTGAGAGAGTTGTCACTACTTTGCACTAACTTGTTTTCTATCTCTAGTTATTGTACTTCTTATTTAGGTGATCTTGAATGAAAGCATAATGAGGAGGATTGAAATACAAAAACCATAAGGCACTTGAATGTATGATGTTCTCTAAGAAAAGTGAACATCGTAAAGAAGATGCTTCATGTATGGAGCTACTCTTAATACTTCACTATTATGAATGAACATGATCATGGTGTGAGTGTGAGTAGTGGCTTAACTACTTTTGTGATTAATGAGTCTTTACCTTGTGTTGACAGTGTACATGTTGGGTTCGTGGAGAAAGTATTTGATCCTTTAGATGACAAAATTGATTCATCTAGCAAGAACAATTCAAGTCCACCTAGTGTTGACATATATGCTTTGATTAATAGTGCCTTGTCATGTGAACCATTGCTACAAAGTAATGCTATGCATGTTGAGATAGTGCAAACACTAGTTGATCCTATAGATGATCGAGTTGACTTCCCTTGTGAGGTCAATTCATCTGCACCTAGTATTTCTACATGTGCTCTTAATGATAATACATTATATTGTGGCAATGATGATGGTCAACTTGGTTTGGGATGTGATGGACTACTCCTTGAGTAAATTATGTGTTGAGAATCCTATTTTCTATCTTGATCAGAAAAGATATTCCTCTTAATGAAGTGTCAAACAATGATGTTGGTCTTTTTTAGAGTGAGCTTACATGTATCGGGTCTTGTTTTATTAATAGTTCCTTCTTTAAATATAGTGTTTTGTTTGCATATAATAATGAGGTTGCCTTAGTGAAACACCTAGTGGGGTGAAACATGAGGATGTGGAAACTCTTTTTGAGGGTTACCATATTTATGAAATCCCATTATGGTGTGAATATATCCCTCCTAAGGTTAGAAATCTCTTTCTTAGAAGATGAGAGTATACTTATAGGGAGGACCATTTCAAAACAAAAGGTGAAATTTTTTCTTATTTAGCTACCCTTTCCTCCTTGTGTATCCCAAAACTTGAAGATATTTCAATTGCAGACACCTTGGATTAAGTTGACTTAAGAGACCCCTTCCTTTATTACCTATTTGCATATGACGATACTTATATTTATGCGATGTGTTAAATGTATGTAGGTAAGTGTGCCATTGTGGCAGTTGGGTGTTCTTTTAACCCAAATCGTTGTGAAGTTTTTCCATTTGACCCTGGGGGTACATTTTATTTTATCTTGTGTTTGGATAAGCTTAGTAGAGATACAAAGCAACGATTAACTAGGGTGAGTCCACGGTACCATCTAGGTATCACCCCCTTGAGTTTTACTCATTGCCACCTTCAAAAGTATAGGAAAGTTCGAGTATGTATTTGGACTACATGTGGAAGCCATCTCATTTTAGAGGATTGTTGGGAAAGAGAGATAGGCTATTTCCATATAGCAACTCATTTTCTTCTTTTGTTGTCTCCGCTTGTGATGATGTACTTATCATGAGTCCTGATCCTAGTTGTGAGTTCCTAAGTTGTTATATATTGAATGAAACTAGTTTTCTTAGTACCTTTCTATACTATGTTTTTGTGTATGATGACACCCTTTTTGAGTTGGGGTTAGTTTTTAATGTTCGAGTTCCATGTGGATGGTCAATTTTCATTATTTTCAAACCACTTGTGACTCTTCTAGATTGTTGTTATCCTACTATGAGGATTTTGTTTATCATGACCCTAGGGATATCCAAGTTTCTCATGCCTTATACTTTTTCATATTTGTATGGATGTGGCGAAAGAATTGGTTATCCATTGAGTTTATAATTGTTAGTGCCTTTGTATTTATACTAACTATTCTACTACCCCTTATAATATGAGGAGATATTGGTTTTGTGTTCCTTCTTTTTTTGTTTTTAGGTTTTGATTTGAGGATAAATCCTTTTCAAGAAGGGGCTATGAGAACGTATCATCATATATGTGAGTTTGATTCCTATGCGCATAGGAGAGACAAACGGAACAATGGGAGTTTTATTGATTTCATTTCATATTGTGCCTCCCTATTTGACCCTGGTATATGTTTCCATTTCCTTCATGGTATTGAAGAGCTTGGTCTTTATGACAAGCTTAATATGAGTTGACTATTGGCATGCTTTGTGCAGTGAATAGTAGTAGCACTTGTTGGATAGTATACGATAATCATTTGGTCTTATTACCTGATCTTCTGGACTTGAACGTG
>JBDJHY010187034.1:0-11943 GCA_039654485.1 Withania somnifera
TACAAAATTTTGAGATATGCAAGTATCTAAATGCCAAGTGCTCACCATATCTCGAGAAGATAACTCTCAAACAAAACATACTATACAAAAGAATTGTACTAGGATCTACATCAGAAAAATATAAAATTGTTGTACAAGTATGAACATAACGGGGTACCTAATAGGCCACGTAGGTTGATCGAGCTTAGAGGTAGTAAACAATATACAAAAATATGCTAGCACTTTTAATAAACATGTAACTCAGGGGTATAAGGAAAATAATAGATTTGAAATACATGGGATATGTTTATATATAAGTACACAGAGGATTCTAAGCAATATGAGGATGTGGTGCAATATATGGCCAATGTAGTGAAACTCGAGTTATTAGGAACCTTATATCTAATGTGTTAACTTTCACAAATCAATATCTATATCAATGAAGCATATAACCTTGCCTTGGGCCACTGAGAAGCTAACGTTTGATGTAGTAACCAAAATAAAGTGTCTGGCTTCTTACCTTGGACAAAGGGTAAAGGTGGTACAAATCCATTTGTAGAAAAAAATGTTAAAGGTGGTAAAACAACATAGGTGTTGACGAAAGATAAAGTAGCATATAGATCTAATGCTGAATAGAATCATACAATATCATTTATGATCAATGTACAAGGAGTACAATAGAGTATGAATGACTTATTGATTGGTCATAACATTTGTGTTAGAACTGCATACTGTTTGAGTCACAAGAATTGTTGGGTTCTTCACATCACCATCTCCACCTTATCTTAAAGGCTAATGTTCTAGGTCTATGGACTTCTTCTTTATACTGAGCTACAGTCAATCAACTCTGAAAGAAAAGGCAATCAATATATACATAAATGCTAATCTTTCCCCTTTTAAATACCACACCTCTATATACTTAAATTCTTTGTAGAGATTTGTTATGGGACGACTCCTAAATTTCTATTTACTTCTAAGGTTGTCACAAAAAGGTTAACACTCTTTCTAACACACTAACATCTACACCATTCTCTATCCAAACATTTCAAATAGGCTTAAAACATACATCAAGACACTCAACATCACCTACCTTACCCATAACCTCCTTAGATTATCTCTTAGGGACACCATAAAAGAAAGGTCAAATTTCCCCTACCTTCCACAACTTGCTAATACTAGCTTTTAGTGACACTTGAAACCTAGGAGCATAGAATATCATGTAATAACATGCCTTTCTAGGTATACATACATCCTTCTAATACTTAGGGTCCTTCTTCATCTATATAATGAAATATACTTCATTTACTTATTCATCTAGAGCTCTAATCCTCTACTAACACTATTATATGTAGACACATGTTATCAACTTAAGTTCTATCACACACCATATCAACCAAACTAGTTCAAAATCTAAATCAAACCTTATAACTTATAACCCTCATGTTGTCATTCCTCTCACTATGGTGATTATCTAAAGTTCAAGCTTAGTATTTAGTACTAAAATACGAAACAATTCTCTTATTTCTTAGACTTAATGATACTAGATCACAAATCAAGGTAACACTAGTCCCTTTGAGGGTCAAAAACAAAACAACCAATCTCAATCATGCACTTTATCTGATTGAGAGACTATACATGTTTCCTTTTACAACACTAATGTACTTAATCAATTCCTTCATAACTCCAAATTCATAACCGTATGGGTACAATAGGATCATCTCATCAAATCCAAAAGGTATAGCTTAAATTCATCAATTTACTTATATCTTATTTGCCTTATACTTTATCTCCCCAACACGATAATATTTCATCACAAAATCCTTTTTAATCTAAATAAAACCTAATTCATCTTAACCAACAACTCGTCATCTATATACCGCTGTGAAATCTATGGTAAAATCATGACAACTTAGTCAAACTCAGGGCATATCCAACCCGGTTCTCATTTTATAAAATATGACTATAGCCACATACCTTAACCAATAATTATTTCTACGTTTGACCTGAACACTTTTGACTTCAAACTTTTAACTCTGGGGTTATTCTACAACTTATGGCTGACAGAATCCAAGTCTCACTACCTTTTGAGTGACAGTACTATCCAAGTATTCTAAGATATTCATTTGCCTCACTGGTCTCATCTGTAATAAGGTCTAGAGAAGGATATGTAAAAGGCATTACTCTAGTTCAACAACATAATTTAAATATAAAAATAATGCTTTTAAATCAGTAGGTCTAAATGCACTAGATGTATCCTCTCAATCCCTTGTGCATCCCCTTGAATTCATTCTAAATCATATATCAGAGAACTATATATATAATAATATGAACTTTACTTTATTTTCATATGAGGCATCTGAGCAATGCCTAAAAATGCGCAATTTTCTTAGGTGGCTACTCTATTGCACGATTTATAGTATGAATGAATGTAAATTTTTTCTTAAATATCCATACTCGATCATTTTATAGATGTGGACCCATAACAACCATAAACAAGATTCCAATAACACGATTTCATAAACTCCCTAAGACACTTGAGCTCTGTTCTCTAAGACAAAGTTTTTCATGCCTCGATTATGTACCGTGGACATAACATAGTACTTGGAATCACAAGTGTCCAGTACTTGGAATCACAAGAGTCCCAAAGCTAATCTGTGTCCTAGAATGAAACATAAATCATGAACTGGAAAGAAATATCGAAGTTGCTATATAGGCTAAAATTCTATAACATAAATATATTATGAAATAATAATGTAAATGAGAAATAACTTATTGAAAACTAGGTACAACTGTGTGACTAACTACCTTTGAAGCCTCAACTAATACTAATGAGTTGCTAGAACAAACCCCCAATATAACTCTAAATAACTAAAAAAGAAGTAAAATAGACTAAGAACTCTAGATATGTTTCCCTCAGAGAAAGAGGCATCACCAATAACTGGTTGAGACCTTCTTGTACTCGCTATACATGAAAATAGGAGAAATATCTGAATCTAGATTATGAAAAATATAGGCACAAGAAATGTGCATCAATATATATTAAACATGTTGAGTCTATATGAATGCATATGATAAGTAAAGTAGTTAATGAATGATGATGAATTGAAAAAAATCTATAACTAATTATATAGAGCAACATGAAAAATTGTATGCTATGGCTTACCATCTATCATGAAATATAATTGAACATTATATAAGTTCATAATGCTAAAAATAAACTTGTCTGAAGTAGACTACAGTAAGTCATGCATCATATTAAACTAAGAACATATATTTCAACAAGTGTAGGATATTTCATAATCTAATTCTTCATGTGGGCAACATGAATTCTGCTAAGATCCCTACTAAGAAGGCATTCCAAACTCGGCCAAAGTTAAAGAATAATGTATGGATAAACAAAAATGAGCCTCAGTAATTTTGGCAAGAATAACCTACAGTGAAAATGTAGTTCTGAGATATGATTTTGAACCATTGTTGGGGATGAGCAACTCAATCCAACTCAATATTTTATACTACTCCTAAAACTAAAACACTAATTCTCATACTGATCATGCTAGTAATGAAGTATCTTATATCAAACTAGACATGTTAACATAATCTAAATCTATGATCCATTTAATAAAAAATACTGAATAGTTCGTCATTAAGCTTGGAAACTGATATTTATTTAAAACTATGTTTGAAGGATCTAATCATATCGAGGTTGCTATAAATATCCTAAAAACTTACAATATCATGCTTATGTACTTTGAGTATTGTAAAATTAATAAAGTCATGAGGTTTATACATGAAAACAATAGTAAATTTGAATGATGAGTTCAATTCATGTAAAACATGAATAATCTTTCATAAATTGATACACGAACATAATATATCATAAGGAATCAACAAAGGATTCAATTTGCATAGTGGGGTAGAATCATAGAATTCAAGAATCACTGTACTAAAAATTTAAGAGGATTGGACATAAGGGTTAAGGGAAACCTTATATTCCTATTCAAGGAGATTTAATGTAGGATATCTAGTTAGAACCCTGAATACTAGTCATTTGGAGAAGAAAGCTTCACTTAGCCGTTGAGAGAGAATTTATCTTAAGTTTTGGAGTTATAATGAAACAATAAGGGAAATGAAAGTTGTTGCCACACCTAAATGTATCACTTAGTCTTAAATGATTTAGTGTTACACTAATATGGAGTGGAAAATTACCCCTTTACCCTTAGAAGACATAGTTGGAGTGAAACAACACTTTGCAAAAGGATGTCGATGGAGCGCCTCCCAACATAGAGAGAGAGCTCCACATCACGCCTCTCAATATGGAGGTGAGGTAGTCAACTAGCTCAAAATGCTATGTGATACAGGGCTAACTCAAGAAGTGAGATCTATACTGCACGGGTCTCGTTTCCATCCACAACATCTCGTAACGTACCCTTAGACAATCCCAATTATTTCAACTCATTTTAAGGGACAAAAATGCTCTCCTAATTTTTTAAATAGCTACATTATACTAGGAATGCATGCATGAATCCCTAAGAAATACAAGGACTCCAAGTGATCTCAAAATCCAGAATTGATGCCTCGACTAAATAAATGAAGAACTCAAGTGGATCCGGTCTCTTTACCTACACAATGTGAAAAAAATAGGAAAATTCTATGTACAAAATACGAGTTGTACTCAATAGTGTCTTTATCTAACCCTAAACATAAGCTATGAAGAGAAAATCTACATTCATCCAACCCCCAATACTACAACTTGCAGTCAGGAAATACTAACTACAAATAGTATACACAAGAGAGAGAATAAAGAGCAAAGATACTAGTACAGAAATCAATGTGTAAACCTCAATTTAAATGGTATAAAAGTGAAAATGTTACACCAAATATTTAAGTTAACAATGCAAATGTGTCACGACCTGAAAATTGAGTTGTGATTGGGTCTACATCTTACCTATTGACAAGCCCAACTCTTACCCAGAGCAACAACGATGGGCCAGTACCGAGATCTCAAAAGAAAAGAAGAAGGAAATGATGAGGTGAAACAGGAATAGGACACAAAATAAACAACTGAATATGACTCCCTAAAACCTACTATCGTGGTTGTAGAGCATCTATATATATAGAATAAAACCCACAATGAGGAAAAACTACAAGATGGATATAGGAATAGGACACAAAATAAAAAAACTGAATATGACTCCCCAGAACCTACTATCGTGGTTGTAGAGCATCTATATATATAGAAAGGAACAAAAAATACAACACACAATGAGGAAAAACTACAAGATAGATATTTCGATTCCAAGTGGTACATCTGTAGAGATAGAAGGAAGATTTTCCGCATGAAAGCCTACTGCTAACCATATCCCCTAATAGAACAAACCTAAATCGCACGATCGCATCTATCTTGATGACTCGTACCAAGACCTGCATTAGGGAAAAGATGCAAAAGTGTAGCATGAGAACCAAAAATAAATGAAAGACATTAACCCAAAAAGTTTATATAATAAAGAAACGAAGCATTACCTAGTAGAAATTATAATAGAATCACCGTATCGAGTATCGATAGAGTAGAACTTGATTAAACACATTCAGGAATCAATAATTTAATATGGAAAACCCTAAAAATTCCAAGGATTTGGATCAAACCTCTAACTGGATGATAAATCAATCAAAAGGACAGATTTATCGACCACCGATTTATTGGTCAATTGGCCGATAAACTGGTCCCAGCAGACCACTTCAAGACAGATTTTTGAAAAATTAAAAAGGCACACAGAATGGAAATGGAGTCCATTTCTAACACTTCATATATGAAATCTTCATGTGATGGGAACTCCAGACAAAAAAAAATTTTAGAAAAGGCGATTTGAGATTGTATAAGCTGAGCAAGGCCTGAAAATCCATAATTATAAAGAAATTTTACCTATAAAACCGCTAGGGATACAACTTATCAATCCCAACAAGTTGGATTCCAATAACGGTTGAAGTCCAATAGTGCTCGAACAAATTTAACCCATAAGTTTGAAGTCCCAATAATGCTATAAGCACACAGGAATCGCGGAAAGCACACAAATGGCCCAGAGGGCCATTACAATATCCACTACTAAAGAAACTATATCCGCGAAAGTTAAGAAGGAAAGAGTACTCGAAGTATGGAACAAACACAAACACAATAACTCACACTATGCTTCTCAACATCTCAACAACCTTTCAACTTCATCATGCATCCACTAAACTCGTATAACAAAAAAAAATATTTCTCGGCCTGATACATCTATATCTTTCCTTAGTAGCTGCCTCAAGGTCTCTAGCACAAACTAACCTATCATCCAATCAAGCTGACTCATGATAAAATATATGGGATGAATCTAGAATATATAAAAATAAACTAGGGAGATGTGGCCACAAACTCTGAAGCTAGATCTATAATTTGCAGGAACCCCACTAATCTATCCCCTGATCTTCTAGACCCTAACTAAGCCTGAAATCTACAAGTCCTTGGTAGTAAGCTCATGAATCAAAGCCTTTAATCTGCATGGCTCATTGATATACTCTATGTAAGCTGAAGTCTGCACTGACACGTCAGCTTCTCTCTGTAGCATTTCTAATTGACCTGACGTCTAAGGTCACATCTCAATAATGCTATACAATCCTTAAAAATTGTGAGGTAGGACATGTACTACTATCTGATATGTTAGAGGCTAGCACCCTATGCAGATGAAGGACCTTTCTAACATATAAGACATCAAATCTCTCGGTAACCCAAGAAGATGAAATCGATAGAAAATGAGAAAATTTGGTCAATTCCCACAATAAGCCCTGTACCATTGTGAAACCTATGATCCTACTCCCACTCAGGAATAGGAATTCGCTACAACACACCATCTGGATTGTAGTGCTCAAACCTCATCTATTGGTAGCTCAAGTATCAGAATAAAATATCTCGAACGATACCATATGAATGCTAAGATAGAAAATGTCGTCATATGATACTGCCTCAAGGATACATGTGAATCTCAACTATAACCATAATTCGATGTCACAAGCTCATGGTGTATCCTGAGAAGTCTGATAATCTACTCACACTGGCTATCAGTCTATGGGTGAAACTATCAGTACTTACTGTGTTCAGCAAATCAAGATGTGAATCGGGTATCACTGTCTGAAACATCTAGAACTGGGATCTCACATAAGAAAAAGACCCATACATAAAGTTAAAATATTTTCTATACATCTCAACTATGTCCAACACATGGAATATATGATACAATGGCCTCACAAGAATAGCCTCAATCAAATCTATTCAGCTCTGTAACTGTAAGCACTAATATGTGTACACATCATGCCATCATAAATTCCGTGGAACCCCTTATGGGGAGATCCTAACCTATGAGATACTTAGGTATAATCAACTACTAGCATCGCAATAGGAAACTACACCCATTGACAATCAACAATAGTAGGTACTACAAATAGATGCTGGCCTTGCCTTCCATGACAGCCTTACTCTTGACCTAGAATTAAATACATAGTGTATATCTAAACCTCGAATCATAATCAACCTGGAATCTCGACACATGAATATATGAATGGAAAGGGAAACAATCACCCCAATATGATCTTTCACAACGTCCACACACTATCAATAGCCTCAAGCCATGGCTGCATGCTCAACAATCATTATTTCATAACAAAATAGTGTAGAAAACCATGTAATTACCTTATTCAAAAGCTAAATGCTCAAAATAGTTGGTCCTCATAACTGAGGATAAGGATAATCATCCATTACCCATACCCACGAACAATAAGTTCCCCTAACTTAAAACCTGAATGTCCTTCGACCTTTATATACAAAATATAATCACAAAACTGAATCACCACTTGGCATAATCCAGTCACTTGTGCTAACACATAAAATCAGAATAGAAACCCGCCCAATAACCACTCACATATATCGAGTCTGTACGGTCGCATCAACTGGCTAAGGCTAGAAAAAACCACATAACAAGTGTATGAAATCATCTGGGAAACTACAACCTCGATTCACCACTAAATGAGCATCGTTGCTACCAAAACCACTGTATTCCTGAGGCATAGAGACTAACTACAAGCAACAATAACTGAGATATCCCAAGAGCTAGTAGCCAACCTCTTTCAAACCTAACATGGACGAAGGGTATAGATATGCTCTGGTAATCACTCTAGAATCATCGAGAACAATAAAATAGGAGATTCACACATACTGGTCACTCTGGTTTGATAGAACCGACCAATGAAAGTCACAAACAACAAGAGTAACCATCAAAGGCTACTGAATAACTTGTGGTCTGGCAAGATCGTAATAAGATAATAGAGCATCTGCCATCAATAATGAAGATTTGCGGACCCAAAATACTAGTAAACAACCTCAAGGGCCTACTAACTGGCCCAAATGTAAGGTAGACCTCAATCGGCAAGGGCCTAAGGACCTTTATTAACCTGTTGAGATACACTGGTCAGGGTTACGGTAAAACATAATAAAAGAATCCCATATCTAGAGGGAGCAAGGTAACATGCCCATGCCCGGCAATGCTAAGGCCCCATACCACAGAAGGCCTAACTCTATTATCTCACAACATCAACAGGATAAACTAGTTGAACAACTCAAACCACTACTAGGATTCACCACTAAAAAGTTCCCTTCTAATACAAGGGAAAAAAGGACCCTAGGAACGTTATCCACTACTAAGGGTAGGACAAGGTAAGGGAGATCAAAGTATTATCTGGGATATAATAAGGCTTAGCTAACAAGGGAACTCATCCCTTAATCACATACCGTAGCATAGCAAGGACTCATGGGCACCTCGTTGGGAAAAAAGGAAAGACTTAGCTCGCCTATAGAAACCACAACCCAGGTGCAAAAAAATCCATGCAACACAGGGATATAAAATCAAAGGGGATAAAACAAGGCCAAACCAAGTCTATAATATCACATTAACAAGGGTAAACTAATGCTGCTTGCACAGATAGAACATAAAGGAAATTAGTCAATGTCACTCCTAAGTCGATGTAAGTTAACTAGGTATGGGATAAAATAAAACCATGCCCTAATTAGAGCTCGAAGGTAAATTACCAAATATCTTATCCAAAGGCCACAAACTGAAAGGCGAATATCGCTGAGAGACTCTACTGGCCATCCTAACTAAGGCACCTATAATCGGGGCACTCACTGGCCTAAAGATCAAACTGAGTGCAAGCACAACAAATACCACTAATTCCACCACCTGTGCTAATTGACTGCTAAGGTAGCTATAATCACTTTTGACTACATAGCCCAGAACTATGGACACCCTCTAGCCTAATGGCCTATGTTACTTTACTCACACAACTTTATCCTACTCTGACTAGGACCATACTAAAATACCTAGCCATTACGGCCCTACGAGCCTAGAAATGTGCACCTGATAGGATGATTACTCTAAGTACCTGGTCCTCCTGACTGAGGAAAGATCCAAATTGACTGGTCCAGCCCAATTGAATTTGTTTTTCTCACCGAAATCACTATTTACCATATCGTTCACTCATAAACAGATATAAATGAAACCATTTTGAGAACTCAAAGGAGTAGATGGACGGTCAGACCAAACTCTGTATACTCTGCCTCAGCTGCTATTGAAAAATAACCCCAGGAAGGGGGAAATCCATGGCCTCTTATTTGAACCCACCCCATAGGTCTCATGGAAAGCCTCTTAAAGGGCCACCAACTACATGAATATCTATCCAAGGATAATTCCTACTACTACCATTTGCTCTATCATCATATGTAGAGATAACTAATCCTCTTTAGAAAACAGAAATCCTATCATATCTCATAGACTACTCTGTAGGGATGTTTTTAGTCATTCCACCAAATGATGTTGCATAGTCCCAATTTTCAAAGACCCCTGCTAATAACCAATCAAACCATCCTTAACTAATGCTCCTCCCAAAAACCCCTAGTACTTCTGAATGAATTATGGTGCTCTACGGAATCGACATAGCAGTAACCCTTGCTTGAGCCTAGGTGACTCCCAAAATTTTTGTCAAATAATATTGTCTTTTGTCACTTGATTCTAATTCTGCACTCTAAGAATGCACACAGAAATATCACTGATGCCAACCGACGGCCTCTTCCTATTAATCTGGAAATAGTAGAGCCAAAAGAAAAGATAGAAACTCAATGACCATGCATGTATGTAAATATTCAAGAAGTGAGAGTATTTCCTATAGATTGCCCTACATCCTCCGGAAGATAGGATACGAACCTCTACATACCGATATGCGGGACTCTACCAAATACTTTATCATATATTCAGAGACACCATTCAACCTAGAGCTCTAATACCAATCTATCATGACCCAAAAATAGAGTTGTGATGATGTCTACATCTCACCTATTGACAAGGAAAACTCTAGCCCAGAGCAACAACAGTGGACCAGTACCAAGATCCTAAAAGAAAAAATAAAGGAGGTGATGAGGTGAAATAGAAATAGGAAATCAGATACACAACTGATATGACTCTCTAGAACCTGGTATTGTGGTTATAAAGAATCTAAATATCTATAAAAAGGAACAATATACAACCCACAATGGGAAAAAACTACAGGATAGATATCTTGACTCCAAGTGGGACAACTATAGAGACAGAAGAAAGATCGGCTAGTATGATTGCCAAGCACCATATCCCCTAAACAACACCAAGCTAATCCGTATGACCGCATCCATCCTGATGAATCGTACCAAGACATACATTAGGGAAAAGAAGAAAAAAGTGTAGCACGAGTATAAAAAAAAGGGTACCCAGTAGGCATCATAGGCCGACAAGGCAAAAGTAAGCATAGACAAGGAAAAGAACGATCAAAAAATAAAAAAGTGGCATACAGTGAACAATCAAAGAGGGTAATTCTAGTAATAGATGGTAAGTGCAATGAAGGGTCAATTATCAGTGTGTGTAGTTTCATTATAAAGTATGAAAGCAAGCTACTACAAGGAATAACACATAGACTCACACTGCGATTAGATCATTACCAAACAAGATATGTACCTGGAGCTCCAATGTAACCAACACAAGGAAATACCAACAAGAGAATACAAAACCATCAATAAATTAATCTATTAATGAAAATAACAAATGCCTGAATAATACTAGTCAAAAACAAAAGAGCAAAAGTAAAGTCTACTAGCAAAAATACCCATAAAATATCCCATTCTACTATACTCAGTCAACTAAATATCCCAATAAGTATTCCCCTTTTAAGTCCCGAAAAGTATAAAACAATGCACATGGATGTATTGCAAAGGGGTATTAGAAATGTAAATAGATATTTGTACACATCCTCCTCGGTATATTACGCTGTCAGAAGAATACCCAGGATATCTATCCTATATACTTAACCAACCTATCCCGTATATCCCTCCCCGTCCATGCAAAATACCTGAGGCATTGAGTTTTAGGCTGGAGGGCCCATGGAGGGATCCAATCCTACATACCAAATCCTTATAAAAAGGCATCAAATGCCATGGTCATTAGGTCCAAAAGGAAAAAACTCTGGCTCAGCCCGTATATCATATCTTAGTGAAAGCTCAAGTAAAACCATATAAGAGAAAATCAGAATCTTAGTAAGACCAAACTGTTGCCATGTGGGCAACATCAAGGAAACACGGTGATAGTAACAAAATAGCCTCAAATGATATGATAACATAGATCCATACTACTCATAAGCACAGTCGTGTAAATTATAAATATATATAAGAAATACGTTTTTGGAAATTATTCTGTCAAAATCCGTTTTCCTTTTAAAATGTTTAATGTGTGCTCGTGATACAAAATCAACCAACAGTATAAACTGGTCTGAGGATGCAAACTAGAATTTATAGGATGGTTGCCAAGCCCTACTCATGAGTTATAACCTCCCCTAGCCCAACCATAGCCCCGAGCCATGAGTAAC
>JBDJHY010187045.1:0-11943 GCA_039654485.1 Withania somnifera
TTTTAATATTAAAATTAATAAAATAATATTTATAATAAAACCTACTTTTTGAAATAATAAAATTTTAACACACTATCTCCGTTAATAATATTAATATCTTTATAATTCCTTATAAAATAAATAAATGTAGGACTATATTATTCTAAAAATGATGTCCTAACTATCAACAGTACCTTAGAAGGACTTAAAAACATATATTTTAGTTTTTACTAAAGCAAAACATAATTATTATATAAAATAAATGCAACCCAATTGTTATCCTGTTAAACTAAATAACACGCAGTCAAAAGCCTCGGTATTTGAAGCAAGAGTCTCTATAGACTAAAGTCCCCCGTTTTGAAGCCAACAGAACCGTCATATTTAAATTTTAAACATGCTTCTGAGGAATTACTCTCAAATTATCCAATCTCAAATTTAAAACTCCAAAAAAAATTACGGACATACAAAAATGACCCTAAGGGTGAGGTTTGGGCTGGTGTATTGTACTTTTAGTTGTACCTTAGTTGATCCTGTACAGGGCATATGTTAGCTATAGATATTGTTGTCCTGTTGCATTCATACTGCGAGAGAGCTGGAGGCTCCATTCTTAGAGTGCATTTAGGGTCGGGGCCCATATCACCATTCATCACTTTGATCATTGAGCCATGGAGGCTGGTTGCCCATAATAATGATGAAAATGATATAAATTGTAATAAGATGGAAATTTATGATAATAATATAACTTAATGGATCTTTTACTTGTTTTAAGCTCGGTTGCGTATTGAGTACCTGATACTACCTTTTCCCCTTATTTAGACTAGGTTTCACACCCTGGCACTGGGTACTATCACTTACTACTTATGCTGGGATTTATGTTCGACTTCATTCGGTAGTGAGTACAGCTGCTGGCACTTAAGTCCGTGTTCATACGGCATTGAGTATTGATATTCTGTACTTACCACGCTTACTGATTTGAGGACCTTGGTAATACTACAACATTTAGGCGCAGGCGCCCTGAGCTGCCGAGTTTGAGGCACGAGGAGACTATTATACTTAGGCATTATATGGCATATTATGACTCCCAGACACACTGTATATTGGGATCTGAGATTACTGTGATGTTAGAGATTTATACATGTTGGTGTACCTCCATAGACCCTACCTTTGAGCTGCGTACAACTGGAGGAGGGGTATAGGTCGGAGTAGTGATATATGGGGTTTAGCCCTTCCATGGGTCCTTCCTGCTGGGCCTACGAGTGCTGGAGGAGGAACTTACATAAGAACTGTGCCATTGTGTGGTTGTGTTACTTTTCTACACTTGTTTGCTTCAGTATACCCCCGGTAGTATAGAATGCCGACGGGTGAGTGTTCTATATGCCCTGCCATTCTTATGAGGGTTTTCGTAGTGTTAATTTACTTACTGTATTTCTGTATTACTATTTAATCTAGTTATAGTCCTTACTTTTGGACCTTCTTACTATATGGGTTATTTGTGCCTTGTGCTATTTGCTTATCATCCCCTTCTTGTATTTTAAAGTTACCGATATACCGTCCGTGATCCCTTTGTTTCCTTCTTTATTCATTCTTTTCCATTTAATTTTATTATTTCTGTATTGCTGTAAGGACCCCGAGTATGTTCTATCCTTCTTACATGTTTATCCTGTTCTGTGTTTTAGCTTGCGATGTCATCCTTTATCTATCTCTTTGCTTCCTATATGAGTAGCTAGCTTCCGTGTTATTTAACTTTTTACTGTGACCTTAGTTTCTTGTAATCCTATTATTTACTTCTTTTATGTTTGTTATGTGCCTAGTTTCCCCTTAAATCATACTGCATACTGGTTGCTTAGGCGACTTGTACTCATACTGCACTTGTGTTCCCCTGGTGTAGATCTGAGTACTAGCGCCCTATGTTAATTCATCGATTGCCATTGGAGCCTCTTTATTTTTGATTTTAGAGATACAAGGTTAGATTTTACATCCAACTGTCCCTTTACTCTTTAGCTTGTACTTTGTCTTTTTTGCATATTTAGAGGCATACATGTATTCTGTTCTTAGTGTCCTTGTATTTATATACATTGATACTGATTCTTGGGAGTTTGTTGATTCTGTTGTAGTATTTTTCTATTCTGATGATATCTTCTCTCTCTTTTCTACTTTACATGCAATTGTACGTCTCGTGATTGGTAGTAGCCCTTCACTTTGCCTCCTAGATACATGGTTGGTTCTCCTACCAGTGGGATAATAGGTGCCATCATGGTCCAAGAAATCAGGTCATGATAGCTTGATATCACAACCCTGGGTTTCATCTGGTGTCAGTGTATAGAGTCGATGTCTAGTAGAGTCCTGTGGATCGGCGTGTATACATCCATGACTTATCTTCAGGAGGTTATGGTGACATGTAGGAATGTGACTCTCCTTTTGAATATTATGTCGTGCGTATATCCTAGGTTTTTTCTCAAAAAGTCTCCTTTATTTTGTTTATTCTTCTGTAGATGATGCGTACACAATCTTCTTTGTAAGATATCGGCAGCCCTTCAAACCAGTGGCTTGGGATGCATGTCCAGTTCCTATTACATCATTTACGGGGGTGAAAATTTTGATTTTGATTCCAGAGACCCTAACAGTAGAACCTGTTCCACTTTCCCCTTTAGATATCCATACTGTCCTCTGGCAGTTACTCAGTGCTTATGCAGGTCTGCCTACTGACAGGGCATATACATCCACCAGGTTGGGTGCATCTACTTCAGGGGTAACCTACTGCTACAGTTCCCCCTCCAACTTCGAAAATTCATCCAGATCAGCTATTTACAATAACAACTCCCGTACTAGCTCAGGTTTTCCTATTCAAGTTATTCCTCCTATTGTTGCATCACAACCGACAATGACAAATTTGGAATAGAAGCTCCTGACCAGATTCTTGAGATTAGATCCCCCTTGATTCACCATAGTTTTAGGGGAGGATGCCGAAGTGTTTAATGATGGGTATGAGTAAAGGTTGAGAAACCTTGATAATTTTGAGGTCCATGGATTATCCTACACCATGTATCAGATGCGTGTTTTGGCTAAGCAGTGATGGCGAGCATTCACAGTTTGTAGGCCAACAGGGTCATCTCAGTCGACATGGGGTGAGTTCTATGAGATCTTCATGAGGAAGTTTGTGTCCAGGTCTGAGTGTGAGCGCCTGGCAGAGTAGTTCAGGCAGTTAGACCAGGGACTGATGTCAGTGTCGAAGTATGAGGCCCGTTCCCATCAGTTGTCACTATATGGTATTGAGTTCATCCTATTGAGGTTGATAGAGTTGGTAGATTTTCCTTTGGTTGGAGGGACAGACTTTGAGAGACAGTTGTTTTATTGGGTTAGATGACTGTCCATTTCAGGAAGTAGTGGACCCCTTTCATTCCATGGAGATCCTTTATCTCAAGTCACGTTAGTAGAGTAAGACGAGGCAGAGGCAGCAGAGTAGTTATAGTGGGCCGGTCCTAGGGGCCATGGTCAGCAATAGTATGCGCAAGGTCAGTCTAGTGGGCCGGTTCAGGCCTCAATTCATATTTCAGGGCGTCTGTAGCAAAATTTTTGTACCCAATCTCTATGGCATTTTTCACGAGGTTCTAGGTCTTTCGACCATGCTAGATTGGTTCTAGTCATGGATCCCCTACATGGTGGGCCATCTAGGCCATGCTTTGAGTGTTGGTATAGTGGTTATTTTTCTAAAGCATGCCCTTAGAGGGGTAGTCTTCAGCCTGGTTTGCAGTTTGCTTAGTCGTTGAAATCAATGCCGCCGCTGATTAGAGGTGGGGCACAAGGTGGTTTGCATGGTAGAGGATAATGTGATAGGGTTGGTCGCAGTGTTGTTCAACCAAGTAGTGATACCCAGTTGTATGCTATACTAGGTAGGCTTAAGACAAAGTCCTCAAATGCTGTGATTATAGGTATGATCTCTGTATGATCTAGGACTTCTTCAGTTTTTTGATCAGGTATCCACTTGTTCATATGTTTCTTCTTATTTTACACCTATCATGATGTTGTCTAATGAGATGCTATTGGTTTCTATGCTTGTTTCTTCCTAGTAGAGGATTCTTTAGTAGTGGATCACGTTATCATATCTTTTTTGGTTTCTGTGGGTAGACTGGATACTTGGACTGACTTGTTGTTGTTAGATAGGTTGATTTCAATGTTATACATGGCATGGACTGGTTATACCCACATCGAGAGGTTTTGATTGCTATACCAAAACCATTACCTTAGCCGTGCTTGGTACATCTTCAGTTATATGGAAAGGTTCTATTAGCCTCGCATCGACAGGGATCATCTCCTGCCTTTAGGATAAGAGGTTAGTGGCAAGAGGGTGTCTATCTTGTTTAGCTTAGGTTCATAATGTTCGAGCCGACACTCCTACTCCTAGTTCTATTTTGGTGGTTTTTGAGTTCTTAGGCGTGTTTTCGACTGACCAAATAAGCCCTCCACCCGAGCGGGATGTTGATTTTTCCATTGACTCAGAGCTGGGGACAAGGATAATTTCAATTTCTCCTTACCGTATGGCTCCTTCAGAGTTGATAGAGATGAAGATTCAGCTTCAGGATTTTTTATATAAGGGGTTTGTTCATTCGAGTTCTCCTATGGGTGCACCATTTTTGTTTGTTAAGAAGAAGGATGGTTCGTTGAGGATATGTATTGACTATCGATAGTTGAATAGGGTGACAGTTAAGATAAAGTATCCGATGCCAAGGATTGATGATTTTTTTGACCAGCTTTAGGGAGCGGTAATGTTTTTCAAGATATACTTAAGGTCAGGATACCATCATTTGAGGATTCGGGTGGATAGAGTTTAAAACTCGTTATGACCATTATGAGTTTCTAGTTATGTCTTTTAGGTTGACCAATTCCCCAACTGCATTTATGCACTTGATGCATAGGGTACTTAAGACCTACCTGGATTTGTTTTTTATCGTGTTCATCAATAACATTCTAGTGTATTCATGTAGTAGGTCTGAGCATGAGCAATTCTTGAGATTGATAATCCATATACTGAGAGAGCATCGACTTTTGGTTGGAGTCTATAGCATTCTTAGGACACATGTTGTCCAAGGATGGGATTATGGTTGACTCAATGAAGATTCTAGTAGTGAGTGACTGGCTGGGATCAACATCTCCTCTTAGATTCAAAGCTTTGTTGGGTTAGTAGGTTACTACAAATGATTTGTCGATGGGTTCTCATCGATTGCGGCACCTTTGACTAGGTTGATTAGGAAGGATGTCTCCTTCCAGTGGTCCAAGGATTGTAAGTTGAGCCTTTTGAGTCTCAAGGAGTTATTGACTTCAGCACTAGCTTTGACATTTCTAGTTGAGGGTAAGCATTTCTCTGTGTGTTAGCGACAAATCTGTGGTTTGTTTGGGTTCTAATGTAGAAAGGCCCCATTATTGCTTATGGATCGAGGCATCTAAAGTTTCACGACTGTAACTTTCCCACTCATGACTTAAGAGTTAGCGGCGGTAGTGTTTGCGCTCAAGATTTGGAGGCATTACCTGTATGAAGTATAGTGTGAGATCTATTCTAACCATTATAGCCTTCAGTACATTATGATCTAGTGGGAGCTCTAATCTACTAAAGGAATATGATATAACTATTCCTTACCATTTGGGAAAGGTTAACGTACTGGCAGATGCCTTGAGGCAGAAGGCGATCAGTATGGGTAGCTTGGCAGCCTTAACAGTTTTGAAAAGGATGTTGGCATTAGATTTTCAGTCATTGGCTAGTAAGTTGGTTAGATTGGATTTTACAAACCCCAGGAGGGTTTTGGCTTGTGTTTAGGCTCAATCTTCCTTGTTAGATCAAAATAGGGAATGACATTTTGAGGATTAGCACTTGGTTTCCCTCTGCGATCAGGTTTTAACTAGAGAGGTCAGCAGGGCATCTATTGATTTAGATGGATTCTTATGGTATGATGGTCGCATTTTTGTACCATAGGTTAGTGGGTTGGTTCAAATAATTTTGCGTGAGGCTCACAACTCAAGATATTTGATTCATCCAGGTGCAGTAAAGATGTATCACGATCTACGATAGTTGTATTAGTAGAGTAGGATGAAGAGATATATTTAGTGGAGTAGGATGAAGAGAGATATTTAAGCTTATGTGTCCTGGTGTTTAGACTATTTGTAGGTTAAGTTTGAGCACCAACGAACAGGTGGTTTAATATAGAGACTCCCTATTCTAACCTGGAAGTGGAGTTTGTGACTATGTACTTCATTTTAGCATTACCGCAGACTAGATGAGGTCATGACACTATCTGGGCTATTATTAAAAGGCTAACTAAGTCAACCCACTTTATCCCTACTCATTCTTTGTACAGTACTAAGCGTCCAGATCATATCTATATCCGTGAGGTGGTTTTGTTGCATGGGGTTCCTGTGTCTATCATTTCTGATTGAGGTATGTAGTTCCCTCGTAGTTTAGGAGGTCTATTCAGCAAGAGTTGGGCATTAAGCTTCTGTTGAGAACAACTTTTTACCCTCAGACCGATGATTAGTCTGAGCAGACTATTCAGTGTTAGAGGATATGTTGAGAGTGTGGTAATTGACTTTGGGGTTGCATGGTATCAACATGTAGCATAGGAGGAGTTTGCATATAATAATAGCTACTATTCCAACATCTAGATAGCTCTATTTGGGGCCTTGTATGGTAGGCGGTGTAGGTCGACTATTGGTTGGTTTGACCATTTTGAGGCCAGAGTTCAGACTTTAGACTTTTTGTGTGATTTGCTCGAGCAAGTCCAATTTTTTAGGATATACTACGGTAGCAAATATCAGGTAGAAGAGCTACGTGTATTATAAATTTCGTGCCTTAGAGTTTGGAGTTTGTGATAGAATCTTTTTAGGGTGTCTCCTATGTGCAGTGTTATGAGGTTTATTGTAATGACCCATTTGGTCATTTCCTTACTTTTCATCTTTTTCTATGCTTAAAAATGTCTGGCAGTGGCCTTAAGTCATTTATGACTTGTTGTGACCGGTAGCTCGAGGCCCTAGCGACTCATTTGCCCATTATCTTAGTTTCCCGGTTTTGAAGTTTCAGTTTAGAAATAGTGGAACTTGAGTGTGAAATTGTATAAAATGTGTTCGGAATTGAATTTTGATGGTTGTGTTAGCCCCTAAATGTCGACGTTGATCTAGGTGGACCTTAAGTTCCTATCGTGGTCTTTTCATGGTTTTGGTTGTTTTGTGGAAATTCAGCCTAACATAAGCTCATTTTGGAGCCTGATGGTCTTTAGGATCAGAGCGTTGAATTATAATTTACACAATTCCATCAACTCATGAATGTTGATTTTGGTCTAGCTGAATAATTAGTTCGCTTCCTAGGGTGTTTGGGCTCGTTTTGAGTTAGTTTGTGAAAATTCTAAAGATTGGATCCTTTCAATCATTTTGAGTGGGATCATTTTTACTTAAACTGCCTTGGTTGGTCATTTTAGTAATTCTGTTGAGTCTGTAGTGTTGTTTACACCTAAAATGCACTTTTGGTTTGCTAGAATCGTTTTAGGCCCCTCGGAGAATTCTCGTGTTGCTGAGTTTGGATGCAGGTTGCAGACCACACCAGTGACCCCTGGGTAACCTCAACACCTTTTCCCTGTGCCTAGGGATCCAGCCTGGTGAGGCCACCCAAGCGAGCCCCCATTCGCTCTGGCGAGGTCGCCCGAGAGGCCAAAAGGGGCGCCGCAGCATCCCAGGCAATCTATATAAAGGGATTTACCCCCTTCATTTTTAATCCATTTGCTTCATATATTACCTTAGCCAGGCCCTAGGAGCTGGTTTTTGGTTTTTCAAGCTGAGGGTATTGGTGGGGAGTTGTATGTGAGATTTTTTGAGTTTGTGGAGCAAGTTTTCCTAGGTATTTCTTGTGCTTTCTGCCTCTCTTAGCTTATGTAAAATGTTTTGTTTCGTTACTCTAAAACTTGTTTTGTCTTTTGATTCCTTATCTTCTTAAGCTCGAATTTGGACCTCGAGTCCCCCGAGCTGAGGGCTCCATGCTAGTATATTTATTTTAATTTTTTTATCTTATGGGGCCTGCTTTTCGATTCGGGTGCTAATTGCAACATGGGTCTCATTCCTCGTGCTTTGATCCCTGGATTTATACTTTTATAGTTTCGAGTGACATGGATTGTGTGGATATTCTAGACCACGGTGCGCATATTTTGGGGACTTTCATCGACGCCTAGGTAGGTTAGGTTTATCATGAGCATTGTAGATTTGGTTATTATTTTTGCCTGTGATATTGCCAGTAGTGTGAGTTGGGTTTTATGTTGTTCATTATATTTTTAGCTGATATCCTTTTTGAATTCTGGGATGGCATAGCGAGTGAAGGGTTGCATGCCCGAGTCTTGGCCTCACTGTGTGGGGGCCACAACCCTTGGGAATTACTGCAGTTATTGTACGACGAGTGAGGTGAGATAAGTTCTTTTCCCGTGGCCTTTGGGCAATCCTACATTCCGGTTACCTTTCGTTTTCATTTTTATCATTATTGTTTTTGTTGTATTATATTGTGGCACCTATATATTATTTTTTGAGATGAGTATTGGTACTGATGGGGTGAGGCCTCGAGATTGGAACTATTTGGGAAAGGCCCTGAGCATTGGCACTGATTAACCGAGGCCCCGAGATTGAAACTATTAGGGTGAGGCCCTGAATATTGGCACTAATAGGGGCAAGGCCCCGAGTTTTACATTTTTTGGGAGGGGCCAAGTATTTTCTCTTATTTAGAGAGGGTTTTGACACTATATAATACTACTCTATTTTACTTTCCTGTATGCCTGTATATTTCCTTCATATTTTATGTGCTTACCGGGCTTTAGGGGAGAAGTCACAGTGGGTTTGGTTGTGTTTTTTGTACTTACCGGTGGTATGGGATGCCAGGTAGGTTTTGTGTGTTTACTTTCTATTCCTTACTTAGTTGTATACGTTCGATCCTTTATTTGTAGTACATACATATATAACATTATTGTTAGTGGGGTTTGGATTAGCTGGAGCACAGGTACGTTTCCTTACTTTGACTTCGGGTTTTTGGGTACTGGTTACTCTAGATATTGTTCACCATGTTTTAGTTCCTGTAGATCTGTACTTACACTTTTGGTATCTTACCTTTCTACATATCTACTAGTTTTACCGCTTTGCTACTATTATTGACCTGTTTTACTTCCTCGCCTTTATTACTCGCATTTTATTTTATCCCAGTTGGCTGATGATACCCACTGGGTACCTTGTTTTGTACTTATGTTGTACTTCTTTACCATTTTGGTGGTGCAGATACTGACAGATGTTATCGTAGATGCCGTGATAGTGCGGAGTAGATACAACTGATTGTGGAGACTACGGTGAGCTTTGCCGTCCGAGCTCACTATAGTTTCCTTGAGTTTGGTTTGCTTTATTCTATCTATAGCAGGCCCTGTGTTTTATTACTTTTGTAGGAACTGCTTTAGTATTTTTTATATTTTGGATATTCTATATAGTAGCTCCATATGCCATTGATGCCAGGTTTGTGGGACTTGGTTTATGTATTTATTTCTTCTACTTCCGTACTGTTATATTTTTGCTTATGCTTTTCCTATTTGCTAGATAATTCAAGTGTTTATAGCCCATTGTGTGTAGCTTCAGACTACAAGGTTAGGCTTGTCTACAGGATGGGTGTAGACACTAATATGTCTTGAATTTTGGGTCATGACAGAATGGAATCAGAGCATAGCTTCACCGATCTCTCTGGCATTGGAGCAAGTACCTAGTAGAGTCCTGCAGATCAATGTGTAGATGTCTGCATCCGATCTTTAGTAGGATATGGGTGCCTTAGGAACAACTTCCTCTTTAAAATCCTATCGTGCGTTGTTATACATTCTCTTTTAGAACTTACCTTGTCTTTATTCCTTCACAGATGGTCAATACCATAGGATCTTTAATGGATTAGGACCCCCCCAGTCAGTCAGGAGGGAGTAGGGAAGGATTCTCCACTAGTCACTACTGCCCTAGATAATTCACAGTCACAGGCACCCCCCGTGCCACTGCAACTGCCACAACCTATTCATCAACCACCTACCATGTTTAGAGACTTATTGTGGAAAATTCTCCAGATATTAGACAGTACAACGGCAGAAAGGTCACTTCCATCTGCTCAGGGAGCGGCACAGGGTGTACCACCTTCTGCAACTTTTGCAGCTCCAGCACCACCAGCATTAGTACCACTAGGTGTATCATTTCAGACTACTTCCACTGCTCCTGCACCAGCACTCGCTCTTGCTATACCTGCATTTAAGGTGTGGAAGATGTTGGACCATTTTTCACGGATTCCCCCTAAGTTCTCCAGAGTACAGGGGAAATACTCGTACGAGTTTGTTACTATCTTTGAGGAGTGTCTATGGACCTTAGAGATTCTGGACTCGCACGGGGTAGACTTTACCTCCTATCTACTTGAGGGTGTCGCCAGTTAGTGGTGGCAAATGTTTCGGGATCATAGACCACTAGGATCAGCTCCGACCACCTGGGGATAGTTCAGAGAGTCATTTCTAGCTTAGTATATTCCTAGGATTGTCCATAATGTATTGCGGGCGAAGTTTGAGGGGTTAAGACAGGGCTCTATGATGGTTCCAGAGTATGAGGCACGATTTATTTAGTTTTCCAGGCATGACGGGGACTTGGTATCTACCATGGAGGAGTGGATTTTCCACTTTGCTCACAGATTGAGGCCTAACTTGTAGGGCTATGTTGAGTTACTTCTGGTGCTATAGAAGTCATTCCTAGATGGTTCAGACCATGCTCGCCGTATGGATATTTTGACTCGTCAAGCCCAAGAGGGCAGAGAAAGGGGCAGTGCCATCAGGGAAGGTTTCCAGGATCCTGGTTAGAGTGTCATAATTTTTATCGGGGGTCCTAACCAAGCCGACAGTACCTAGCCTCCGGTAGCTGGGCGAGCAGCTAGTCTGGTAGAGGCCTAATTTCACGCTTGCGAGGCCATGACGAGGGGTATCATAGTCAGGTTAGGACTAAGGATGTTTTTTTTATAAATGTGGGGAGTGGGTCATTATGCTATTCATTTCCTCATAATCCCCAGAGATCATCCACCTAAGGGGTGTTTTGAGTATGGATGCCAGGGTCACTATGCCCGACATTTCCCTTAGTGTAGGGTCTCTCAAGCCGCAGCGTTACCTTTTTAGCCAATACAGACAATCGCACTAGTTAGAGGTAGGCCACTATCCATTCGGGGAGCTAGGGGAGAAGGTTGGGTGGCCAGAGGTAGGGGCAGGGATTTTGGTGCACAACATGATGGGGAATAACACCAGCTTTATGCCATTTTTGATAGGTTTGAGGCTGAGGACTTCGATGCGGTTGTCACTAGTACGTTGACTGTTATTGGGTTTTCTGCATTGATATAATTTGATATGGGTTCCACACTATCCTACATATCTATTTATTTTACTTCAGGATTGGGTGTTATTAGTGAGCGATTGCCTGTACCCTTGAGTGTATATACCCTAGTGGGTACAATCATAGTGGTAGATTGGGTATATAGGTTGTGTATGGTAACTATTCAAGGTCATGACACATGGACTGACTTGATGGAGCTAGCTATGCTAGATTGTGATGTGATTTTGGGCATGGACTTCTTGTCCTCTTATCTTTCAGTCTTGGATTGTTATGCCAAGATTGTGACCTTATCTGTGCCTGGTGTGCCCTCTGTAGTGTGGCACGGTCCCACTAGCCATTCGTTAATTTGGGTAAATTCTTATTTTTGAGCCAGTAGACTTGTTATTCAAGGTTGTTATGCTTATTTGGCCTACGTTAGAGATGTCAGTACTGAGTCCCTTACCCCTTAGACTGTGTCTGTTATTAGCGAGTTTGTTGGTGTTTTCCCTACTGATTGCCTGGCCTTCCACCAGAGCAAGATATACACTTTGCTATTGAGGTTGAGCCAGGCACCAGGCCTATTTCTAATCC
>JBDJHY010187070.1:0-11942 GCA_039654485.1 Withania somnifera
AGAAGAAATAGAAACATAACATGAAAATACACAATCGAAACTAACTCCTTAGAACCTAGCGTCGTGGTTGTAGAGCATCTACATACAGAAAACTACAAAATACAGCTCACAACGAGAGAAAACTACAAAATATCTATTCAGTATCCAACTGGGACAACTCTAATTATGGAAGGAAAATCGGACAGCAAGGATGCACGCTGCTCACCAAAATCTCCTACAACAGCACCAGCTAGCTCGCACGATCGTGTATGCCCTGCTTACTTGTATTATGATATGCACCATAAAAAGATGCATAAGTGTAGCATGAATATCAAAAACAATAGGTACCCCGTAGGTATTATAGGCCGGTCAGGAAAAATAAGCAAAAACAAATAGGATACTAGCACGTAGTGTGTAATAGAAAACGGGTAACTGCAGTAGTATCTAGTAAGTACAGCGAGGGATCAGATATCAGTATATGCAGCATTACCTAACCAGTACGAAGAAAAGCCACTATCAGGGTATAACAGACAAAGCCTATCCCATAAGAAAATCATGACCAAATACGACATGTATTTGGAGCTCCAATGTAACCAGCACAAGGAAAGACAAATAAGAGAATACAAAATCAATAACAAGCAAAGCTAACAACAAATACAACAAATGCGTGAATGGTACCTAAAGAGACAAAAAGGAACAATAAAGTCTACCAGCAAACAAACTCGGTCAGTATCTATATACCAATAGGTACAATCAGGAAACTAAATAACCCAATAGGTACTTCCTCGTAAATCCTGAAGAGTACAAATCAACTTATAGGGATACAATACAACGGGGTTCTGGAAAAGTAAATACTGCATGTACATACCATCACTGATTCCTAATCTCGCAGCGTAAGGACCACAAAAGTTTCACCATGGTCCCTCGAGAAAACTAAAAAAATACAGCCCACAAGGAGAGAAAAGTAAAAAATATCTATTCAGTATCCAACTAGGACAACTCTAATAACCGAAGGAAAATCAGACAGCAAGGATGCGTACTGCTCACTGAAATCTCCTACAACATGACCAGCTATTTCACACGATCGCGTACGCCCTGCTTACTCGTACTATGATCTGCACCACAAAAAGATGCAAAAGTGTAGCATGAGTAACAAAAACAATGGGTACCCAATAGGTATTATAGGCCGGTTGGGGAAAAATAAGCAAAAACAAATAGGATACTAGTACGTAATGTATAATAGAAAATGTGTAACTACAGTAGTATCTAGTAAGTGCAGCGGAGGGATCAGATATCAATATGTGCAGCATTACCTAACCAGTACAAAGAAAAGCCACTATCAGGGTACAACAGACAAAGCCTAGCCTATAAGCAACTCATGACCAAATGCAACATGTATTTGGAGCTCCAATGTAACCAGCACAAGGAAGTACAAATAAGAGAATACAAAACCAATAACAAGAAAAGCTAACAACAAATACAACAAATGCGTGAATGGTACCTAAAGAGACAAAAAGGAACAATAAAGTCTACTAGCAAACAAACTCAGTCAGCATCCATATACCAATAGGTACAATTAGGAAACTAAATAACCCGATTGGTACTTCCCCGTAAGTCCTGAAGAGAATAAATCAACTCATAGGGATGAAATGCAATGGGGTTCTGGAAAAGTAAATAGTACATGTACACATTATCATTGATTTATAATCTCGCAGCGGAGGGAACACGGAAGTTTCCCTATATACTTACCCCACCTACCCCAGTATACCTCTTTCTCGGAAACACAACATACCCCAGGCATAAAAACCCAAATTGGAGGGTTCATTGAGGGATCTAATCCCACATACAAAATCCTCGTAACAAGCCTACTAGTGGTATAGTCCTCAAGGATGAAATGTCAAGCCTCGGGCTCAACCTGTATATCATGTCTTAATGGAACTCGAGTCCAGCCAATTAAAAAAATCAGAACCGCAGTGAAATCCAACTACCGCTATATAGGAAATACTAGAAATGAGAGTATCAATGAGAAGATAGATCAGGAAGTGCGAGAAAACAGCTCCAAACTACTACCGCAGTCGTGGATACATATAATGTATATGAAATCAACTTCCGATTATTACTCTATCAAAACCCATTTATCCTATAAACTATTAATGCATGCTCGTAACACCAAATTAATCAATTGGATAAAATGGTCTACGACTTCTAACTAGAATCCATATGATGTCTACCAAGCCCTAGTCACAAGGTACATACTCTCCTAACCCCGACTACAGTCTTTATTCAGGAGTAATCGCACCAAGGATGTCAAAACTTCCCAAAGGGCGCCCATTAAGGGATAAGTACATACCCATATAAGGGAAAACATGGAGCTATCAGGACTCAGTCCAATACGATTCACTCCCAGGCTCACACCGGATTAGGGTACACTATCATCATACATGGCTGCTATCTATCCAGCAAAGTTATATTCGGTTATCTATAGCCAAGTGACAGTACCCGTTCTAATCATACACAATACCTCCGGTGGAGTATAGAATAATTAGCGTACTTAGATCGACTCTAAAGCCACCAACCTAAATCAGGGATAACTACTAAGCTTTAATCACTAATATGATTTTTTTACTGAATATTTTAATTCTTGATTCGAGAAAATCCCTCTTGATTTTCTACAAGGACCCTTACGGTCATTTTCATGTTTTGTAGTTTCTTGCATCGTAAAGATTACCTGTAGTGCCCCAAAGTCATTTATGACTTATCAAGCCCAGTGGCTCAATTTTCGGATCATTCATTTGGTCATTATTTCTATTTCTCTATTTTATAGCAATAACTATTAAAATCCTTGAGTTATTCAACATTCTATAAAATAAACTCAGAATTGAATTTTGACTATTTTTTTAGCTCTAAAACGTGGATTTTGGTTTAGATGGACTCTTGGTTCGAGTCTAGAGGCCTTGATTTTGGTTTTATCTTATTTGCATGTTTTATGTATTTTGTAGTTCATAGGTTAGACTTTTGAATTATTATAGTCATAGCCTCGGATTAAAAATTCAACTAGCCATCAGCTCTAAAATATCGAGGTTTGTTTAGGTGAGTTATCTGTCGGGCTTCTAGCTAACTGGGCTTGTTTTGAGTACTAAGTTGGAACTTAGTAGTTTTGGCATAGAGTTAATATTAGTCATATTTTGTTAGAAAGATCTTGAATTGGAATTTCGTCTGTGCAGTTGAGTCCAGGATGTTGTTTTCATGCAAGTAGCATATTTAGTTTGTGTTCATCGAGTTACGAAAATATTTTGAGCACTCTATCCATTAATTTCTTGTTTCTAGTTTTTCAAGTTTCATCTATTGTTGGTGCACAACTATTTTCCTCTTTGCAATCGCACCTCTCTTTTAGGAAATTATGATGAAGGGTTTCGTTAAGCCTTAGCAATCACAGTTGATTCCCATATGATCGTGTCCCAATCCTATCTTAGTCTTCACAATCACGGCATTCATGACACGTGATCACGATGTATCCTTGTCTAGTTCTTTGTAATGGTGAATCTGGGGCTATGCATTAGCGTAAGCCATCATTTGGAAGTACAAAATCCTTGAAATCTCATTTTCACCCATCTTCTTCAACTCTTATCAATCTAACACATTTAAATCCACCATTTCAATCTTTGGGGTTTTGCATACGATTTTGGGTGATGTTGGAAATAATATTTCTTCTATCACTCTTCAATTATTGGTAGGTTTCTACTAGAATTTCTCAAATGCTCATTGTTGATTCTTCAGTTTAATTCAGTAATATTAGCTTGTTTCTTGCTCCTCTTAGCTCCAAATTATGGGTATGAGTTCTCTATCATGTGCGGAATGCTTCGTTACCTTTTGTTCAGATTTTTAAGTTTGCAGACCGCAGGCCCGTTTTGACTTAGATTTTGACCCTGGCTATAATTATAGATTTATGGGTACCATTTGACTCATATTATTTTTCAATTTTCGTGATTGCTCATATTCATTCATGCATTCTTAAAGTTGTTCGAGATGTATGGCCTAGTTTATTCAGTATTAGAGAGCTTATCTTTGGATGTTACTATGGCTTACTGAACTTAGACATGGAATATATGGGAAACAATTATGGTAGATTATAATCCTTGGTTTGGGTTTATAGGTTTGGTACCTCTGACTTATATGCTTTTTTAGTCCGTTTCTTGGTTATTCTTTGGTGTTGCATTTGTGAATGTAGATTACCCTATGACCCTAAATGGTATTTATTGCCTCTGGAGAATAGAAGGTGGAATTTATGGGAAATTTTTTTGAGTCCCTGATATTATTACTAGTAATCATTACTTTAGATATTGAGCCTGTGTAGGGCCGGTAAGACTTGTTATAATATATTATTTATTGTTGAGCATATTATTATCATGGAAAATAGTTTTATGCATGGTTCCACTATTTTATGGCCAAAACACTAACGTTATTAATTTTGAAACCTTGCATGATCTTATGGAATGGTTTTCAGTATTATGAGATTTAAAGGATATTAAATGATGATTCTACCAGTTTTCAATGATAAAAAATAGATAATGAAAAGCAAAGATATCAAGATTACAATGATTTAGACTCGGTGATGCCAGAGAAATCATTCATTCATTGATATCTTGAGGTTATAATTTCATTTATGAGTATTGAGTTAGTATGCAGTGATGCCCTCCAGGGACCTTGCCAATACGGGCAAGTATGCAACCAAAAGAAGGGTGTACATGGGAGTATAGGTATATGGTAGAATCCCTTCCATGGGTCCTACCTTCCGAAACTACCAGTACAAGAGGAGGATACATATTTATTTCCAGCATCAAATCATATCATTTTGCATATGTATCTTTGAGTGTTGTTTTTTGGCATTACTTTTTGGTTGTATGGAAGGCCGGAGAGTTTGCATTCGCTTGTTTGTATCTCTCAGTCATGTGGGAGGCCGTTGGGATCTTCCTTACTTATATGGTTCTGATAAACTGTTACTAGCTGATTTTATATATCTATTGGATTCCTTGCATGCCCTTTTATTTCTATACTTATTGTAGCTAGTCCTTCTTCCCGTTCCCATTATTTGAGGTTACCAGTATACTGCCACCTCCATTATTTGATTTACATCTTATTAGTTGAGCATGGATTTAGGAAAATTCTTTACTTTGTTTACCTAAACCGTCCTTATTGTTATCTAGCTTTGTAGGATATCTACCTGTTTGTATCTTGTCTGCTAGTTTCTTTGTATATGATCTATTTATTGACTTCTATGACCAATTTTTCCTTATTTTCCTATTTCCTGCTTTTATATCTTATATGGTCCCAGTCGGATAATGATGCCTACTGGGCACTATATCGCTCGGCTATTTGTTACTCATACTACGCTATGCATCTTTTTGTACAGACTCGAGTACGAGTCAACCCCGCTGATTGGTTGAATTCGAGCTCTTTATCTGTACTTCGAGGTAAAGGATGATTTGTGGCATCAAGATCCTACTTTATCTAATTCCTAGATGTATTACTTTTTTCTTGGAGTTTTCAGACAGTGTTGTACTCGTATTATCAGACTTGTATTTTTTTATAGTTTATTAGTAGAGGCTCGTGTACTAGATATCGGTTTTGGTTTTTTCTATTACTGTATTAGACTTTCACTTATCCTATCCCTTATATTATGTTTTATCTTCCACTTTTAGTTCCTTTATCTTGCTATATATACTTGTTGGGTGGTTCTTCTATGGTGGAATGTAGGTGCATTCATGACCTAAGAAATTGAGTCATAAAAAATTTGTATTGGAGTGCATTAGTATCCTTGGTACATGAATTAGATCTAGTAGATTCCTATAGATCAGGTACGATAACATCCATATCCAATCTTTAGGAGGTTATAGCGACATCTTTATTGATTCATCTTTTTTCATTTCTGTTTCAAGTGTGTATAGTAGTTAGTCTCTTGAAATCTTATTTTTTTCTCAATTCACACGTTTGCATATAGAACGTACACAATCTTTAGTAGTATCGGGAGTTAATGAGCCTGTAGCACCACAAGCTAGAGGAAGAGGCAGAGGTCGAGCTTATAGTAAAGTTTGAGGTCAAGGACGTGCTAGAGTAGTAACACCTGTTAGATCTCTATGACCCTTCAAAGTTGCATATATTGAGCCTGACTTTATACTGGGTCAGTAGCCACTGAAGGTGTAGGGACCAACTTCGTTCTCTTTTATGTCTTGTCAGTTCCAGTTCTAGCTCCAGATATTAGGGGATTTTTATTGCATCTTTTTATGTAGAGTCAGCTGAAGGTGGGGTAAAGACTTCAGGCCTGAGTTTTCCTAGTTTTGGAGTGCCATCGACACCGAGCTTTTTTTGTTTGGGTCTACCACTGTCTATTTTAGCCTTTCTAGTTCAAGTGCCTCCAGCACATGCCTATACTCCATCAGAACCTGTAGTGTTTGCTCCTTCTATTGCTCCACCCATGCCTTTACATCTACCTATGTATGAATTGGATCAAAAGGCTTTGGATAGATTTTTTAAATTAGATCGTCCTAGATTCACTAGTACTCCAAGTGAGGATGTAAGATATTTTTTTTATAGGTTTCAAGAGGGTTTGCATAATCTCAACCTGCTGGATACTCATAGTGTATACTTTACTCTATATCAAATAGGAGGCCTCGCCAAGCAGTGGCGGAGGTGTCTTATTTGTGACCAGGTTAGCCGATCCTACTCCCATCTCTTGGAGTTCTTTTTGTGATGCTTTTTTAGAAAGGTATATCTCCCGTACTAACCAGGATCATAGGAGGGAGGAGTTTCTTAATGTACAATAGGTTCCCATATCTATTACCGAGTATGAGGCATAATTTTGTAGATTCTTTGTGTATGGGGTTAGTTACATATCAAATGAAGTAGATAGGATCCATCACTTTATGTTTGTATTTGTATTTGGTACTGATATTCATAAGACCGCTACTGGGTCTTCCTTCTAGGTTGTTCTTGAACAAGAACGTACTGTTGAGGATCTTGGCTATGCTGGGAGAGAGAAAGAGGAGAATGTCCCATCAATAGAGTCGTTATAGTAGTTCGAGATTTGGTGGTAGGGGTTCTAGATCTTGGTGTAGGACCTCGCCTCATTATCAACAAGAAGGACAATCTAGCTGTCCTGTTTAGGCTTCTTTATAGACTTCTAGAAGCAGGTATTAGAGTTTTGAGGGTCAATCGTTGAGTGGTGTTACTTTGGTTTCTTCAGGACATGGCAACCATTCTAGTTCAACTAGTTCATCTCGTCAGGGTAAATCAGTAAGGTTGTGTTATGAGTGTGGCGCTATGGTCCACTTGGCTAGAGATTATCCCTAGAGGGGTATTGTGTAAATAGTGTTTCAGCTTCCTATTGCTACATCATGTATTCCAGCACAGCTAGTTAAGGAAGTTCTACCTCAAGAAAGGGGTTTTTTTTCTCTGTCCATAGGCACTCCTCAGTATGGTAGGAGCAGAGCTGGTGATTATGGTCAATATGGTAATCGATGATATTTCTATACCAAGCAAGGTATACCTGAGGCAGAGCCTTCCGATATAGTGGTTACAAGTACTATTTCTGAATACTATCAGGCTACTTCAGCTTTAATTAATCCAGACTCTACATGCTCATATGTGTTGTCATATTATACTCCATTTTTTAGTTTGGCTAGTGAGTCGTTTCTTGTGCCTTTATATGATTCTACCCTAGTAGATGATTTTTTAGTAGTTGATCGTGTTTTGAGATCATGTTCTATGACTATTGGGGATTATGAGATATGGGTAAATATGATTTGCTGGGTATGGTTGATTTATATGTGATACTGGTCATGGACCAATTATCCTCTCAAAGAGAGGTCATAGATTGTTATGCCATGGCCGTGACCTTAGTTGTGCCCGTTGCATCCCCAATCAAGTGGCAGGGTTTGTTCTGTCGCATACCATTAGGGATTATATCTTACATTCAGGCTAGTAGTGTAGTTTCTCATAGTAGTTTTTCCTAAATTGCATATGTTAAAAATGTGAGTGTTGATTCTTTATCGCCTGAGTCGATACCTGTTGTTAGTGATTTTTCTAATGTATTTTTTACCAACCTCCCTGGCTTACCACCTAGGAGAGAAATTGATTTTAGTATTGAGTTAAAGCCAGGTACTAAGTCCATTTCCATTGCTCCCTATCGTATTGAACCCACTGAGTTGAGAGACCTTAAGACTCAGCTTCAAGATCTATTAGATAAAGCATTTATTTTGCCTAGTGTTTCACCTTAGGTGCTTCCTGCTATTTATGGAAAAAAAAGGTGGATCTATACGGATTTGTATTAATTATAGGAAGCTTAATAGATCACTGTAAAGAACAAGTGTCCTGTTTTCATGCCTTGAGGCCACCCCCTAGCGTGGCACGGTGCTTAGAACCATAGATGGCTCCAAGATAATCCATGTTGAAAGCATACTAAGCATAAACTACAATTTGTACCATACATAAGTAAAAGCTAAAATAAATACTACAATAGGATCGATAATAATATAGTTTATTGATAATACAAGGTCTGGTAGAGTAGTCACTTATTAATCACAACAAGTAAATCCATAATCTAAAAACCTCTAAAATGTCAAGATAGTTATTGAGACAAAGCCACACTAGCTCAAATTATAAAATAAAGAAAATCAAATGTCCAATACAAATGATAAAGCATCAATTTGGCCCCAAAAGCAATGAGTACTTGCCAACAATCTAATATGCAGAAACCATTGAATGCCTGGTAGCAAAGTTTGAGTATGGGCATCGGAATCTACATTATACAATAATATAGTGCCAAACGGTCACGACCCAAAATCCCAAGCCACTATGGCACCTGCCTAAACCTACCTAGATAGATAAGCCTATACAAAACTATAAGTGTAAACACAAAAAATAATAAACCAATGAGAATGTTCAAAGTCAAAACCTATTTGTAAAACCACCTAGAAACTAGTGTCACATAGTCCAAGCCTCTAATAAACGAAGTACATAGCCGAAGGAAATACATAGCTTCAAATGTCTCAAATCCTCAAAAGGGATCAAATATATAAAATAAAAGAGATTGGGTGTCTGTCGTCTAACAAACAGCTACTTCGTCTCGCAGATCTCAAAGCCTCGAACCTAATCTATAGGGTAAATGATCACACCGCTTGTATAAAGCAAGGGAGTGAATACAAAATAAACAATTGGTACTCATCAAGTATCCCTGACTCACCACTAAAACAAAATAATGAAGAATCACTAACTACACTGGTTATCCCAACCACAATCCTTTAGACTAGTAGCTGCAAATGAAATCATAACCAACAATTTATAATGAAAAGTAAATGACATTACATAACCGACATATAACCACAAGGAATATATACAAAATCTGAACTCATGATAAATCAAAAACAGAGTTCCACCTCAACCTAAACCAAGTTCATATCGATACATTATAAACTAGTTATTACAGATCAACTCAATGGTGTATCAATACTCAAGTGAAATTATTCAACTCATATCAATTATACCTTTCGATCCTTAGCCCATTTAGAGGTGGCCTCCCTATCGAGTCCATTTCACAACTCATAGGAATGATCTCACTTATAGTGCCAAGGACTCATAAGTAAAATTCATAGAACCTTAATTAGTTTTCATTTCACAAGCTTGCTCGTAGTAGGAAAGGTACACTTGAAAGACAAACTCGCAGAAAGGAATAAGAATAGGCCAAGAGAATATGCAACACAACAATCTCAAGCACCTCATAATATCTATCTAGTTTATATCCATCATTTACTTTTAATTCACAACATTCGAGGTTTTTCTTACCATTTTTCATAATTTTAAAGAGGTATTATCATGACAACTTCAAAAGAACATGACTAATCTAGTCACCTCAGGCTCAAAATATCATTTCAACAACAGGGTAATTGGGACCCATCAATGGCATATAAATGAGTCAGAGACACTTTATCTTAAGAATATCCACTATTTAGTAGTCTATCAAGTGACAATTCATGTAAGTATCTAGCAAGAGAATGGAATGAAAAGCAAGACAATCTCATGCACCTCTGTAAGGATGGCATATCCACATTGATCACATTGCTTTTATGTAACACTTTAACAATATTCAATATCAGTGTCAAAACAAATCCACTTACCTTGCACACCTTCCACTATCCGGTATGGTCAGGACCCATGGAGGCTAGCTAAGCCATGTGCTACCTGTCACCTCCGATTCAGCTGGTAAGATCTGGTTACTCGATCACTTGTACTCATATGGAAATACTGAACAACCTTAGAATGACCTGGAATGACTAAACATCTTTGACATATCATACTCATATAGAAATACGAAACAATATCAGACAGACATAGCAAGATGAGGCAATCCCATCACCTCAACATGTAGGTGGAAAGATAGGGTGTCATACATATCATCAATAATTTTATATCATATAAATTCCATAGTATTACTGAGAATCACATATTGACCAATTACCTTTTATCCATGCCTCTCAATCAATATGCAAGTGCATGCAAATGATAAACAATTCAAATGCATGTCAAATGAGGTAATAGAATCAATGCATAATCAAGACCACTTAAGGGCTTCATGAAAATAAGAATGAAATAATTCTCAATAAATTCATCCTAAATCATCCAATCAACATGGTACAATTCAAAGTGAGTAAGTCAACAAGGTCTCTACACGGGTAATTAAGCAAATATGATATCATGACAATAAACGCAAAGCCTCTCATGGGAAATATTCCAAGCGAGGAGCATGTGGTATATAACTATCAAGTCATGAAATCACAAGTCCACATAAATCATTAAATATTAAAGGATGTACAACAATCCAACACATAACAAGGATACACAATGCTTTGAGAAAGGATCCAACCTCTACTTGCCTTAGAATGAAGAAGGAACCAAACGGGTGCCTTGCCTTCATGTTGTGTCTTAAACTCCAAAAAATCTATAAAATATAATGAATTTATCATGAGGATATATAATATGAAATACCCATACTGTATGCCTTAACTTGGATCCCAAAAACCAAACCCAAAACCCCTTTCAAAATTTGGGAAGTCTTTATGGAAATTCAAGTCACCCATGTAATAGGGATTCTAATTATCATGTAAAAATTAAAATTCAGTTTCATAATGATAGATTAAATACCATTTTACTTCATAAAAATCTTTAGTTTAAAAAACCCAATAAGTTTTACGCAAAATATGAAAAACAAGATTGAACACATACGAAGAATTAAAAACATGTATTTTGTGAAAAATCTTACCAAGGGCCTTGAATTCTTTGAAAATTTGATGATTTTAATCTTCTAAATTGATGAAATACCTATAATTATGTTTATTTAAAAACACATACATAAACAAGGGGGTGTATGTGAAAGCCCCAAACTACCCCTTTAAAATAGCTGTCAAAAATCAAAATTTCACTAAGATTGGTTGGAAGGCCACTGGGATGGACCATAATTGACTATAATGGACCTTACCAAACACATATGGTTCAATGGTGGCTGGCACAACCTCCAAGACATGCTCTCCTGGCCCAGTATGGGTCATACCTCCAGCTTTTGTCTCAGTTTGATGTTAACTTATGTTTAAGCCTCCAAACACATTAAGACCATATGAACACAACACATATATTTATTTTGAGTTTAAAAAATATTACATACATATTGAAATCATAAAAATATGCATCTAAGGTCTCCGTAACCCGATATACCCCATTATTTTAATTCACATACTTTTATCTAAAATATCGAATCTTATAAGGAACTCATGGAACAATATCCAAACCTTCTCCTAGACCAAATTCAATCTCGCGAATCCAACATAATCAATAAAATATGAATTTGATCTTTAAATCATCAAATATTGACCAAAGTCTAACTTTGGCCTCAAAACTCAATATTATCCCATCAAATG
>JBDJHY010187081.1:0-21583 GCA_039654485.1 Withania somnifera
TGTGTGTGTGTGTGTGTCTGTGTGTGTGTAATTCTCTTCCTATAGAAAAGATATTTGTTTAGCATTTAGTCTTTGTAATCAAAGTTATTCGGTTTAAAATCCTAACAAAACCTAATTAAAAGAACTATAAAGTGCTAGGCTTAAATCATTATATAAGATAAAAGTAGTATAAAGTGGTCAAAAATCTAATAGGCAAATTCTAGAATAATAGGACTTAGTTACAAAAACAATTAATTAAATAATTATAGAAAAAGGGTAAAAAGGTAATGTTATTTATTGCAAGGTCTTTTAATGAAAATCAAAAAGTTCAATCAACATTTCAAGGGTCTATGCACTTTTAATTTAGATATTAGTTTCTATATAAGTGCCTCATAAATAGATCTTTAGTTGATCATTTAAATAAAATTAAGAACTTAAAGTTATACATTAAGAATTATATGCATAAAGGAACCATTGTATAGCAATTGACATGGTAAAATTTCCATCAATATTTTTTATAACCTAATTTTTCATGTTATGACGGCATCTACCAATTTCACATGTAGGAGAACTAACTCCTAGTGAAAAGATAAGTAACGGGCACAACCACAAACAAGGCAAGCACAAGGGAAGAAAACAAGAAAAGACAGAACGAGAGAGAAAAAAAGGTAAAATCTTATAAATACAGTCATTAATCCCAAATCCCATGACATTGTATCATATTATAGGTGCTACTATAGAAAACAGTAGAAGAATAAAGACATTATATATATATATATATATATATATATATAACTATCCTGGAAATACAAAAGTGATAGAGTCTCAAGATAAAGAAAAGCAGGTAACTCTTGTCGCCGAGAGCCACCCTGCGTCTATGAGATGTAAAGAAATCTAAGCATGACCAGCAACGTCAATACCAATGAATCGTACTATGATATGCACAAGAAAATATATAGAAGTATAGTATAAGTACAAATCAACAAGTACCCAAAAGTCATGATAGGTCAATTGGGCACATATAGGATATAAAAGTGGTAAATAACATAAAAAGAAAGGAAAAATCAGTCACAAACATGAATAGATAACAATACTAACACAGAGTAAGGGATAGGAAAACTACATATAAATATAACTAGCTATATGCAGTAATAAAGGATCTCACTAAAGGTAGGAGGAACATACCAGTGTCCTTTCCATAATAATAGAAAAAAATGTGAAGAGGAAAAGGGTGGTGTACTATTAACCTCAATAACAGAAAGGGAAAAAGGCAATTTTAACACTAATAGATGACTGAAAAGCACACTAGGAAAGGATGATCGCAAAAATAACAAGATATCTACAATAGTGTATAAGTAGGCATTTGGCCATAATTTTTGTACTTTTTTGGATTTTCTTTTCACTTTATGATATTTGGACATGAATCTTCCAAATACAACTTGTAGTTGTATTAGGAAAAGTAAAAACAGGTTGAAACTCGTTTTCACGTTTTGTTTAAAAAAAAATTAATTTTTTTATTCACATATAATTTTATTTAGATCATATTAAATTTGTTAATAAATATTCTAAAATTCTAAACATTCATTACAAAAAAATCTCCAAGAAAAATTCTAACTCTAACTCCAACTCCGACTCCAAAAAAAATCTTGTGTTTTTTGTCCAAACTGAAATTATTTGCCACACACTGACAATGATCATCTCCTACCTGCAAGCTCAAAGATTGGTGGCGAGAGGATGTCGGGCTTATTTAGATTACATTCTAGATATTCTACCCGGCAATCCTACTCCCAAGTCTATTCTTATTTTATTTGAGTCCTTTGATTGTTTTTGACTGACCGACATGGCCTTCCACCCAGGAGGGACATTGATTTTTCCACTGAGTTAGAGCCGGGCACAAGGCCCATTTTGATTACTCTTTATTGTATGGCTCTAGCCGAGTTGAGAGAGATGAAGGTTCATCTCCAGGATCTGCTAGATAAGGGTTTTATCTGTCTGACTGTTTCTCCACGGTGTGCACTGGTGTTGTTTTCTAAGAAGAAGGATTGCAGATGAAGATGTTTATAAACTATTGGTAGATGAATAATGTTACAATTAAGAATAGGTATCTGATGTTGATGATTGATAAATTGTTTGATCAACTTCAGGGTGTAGTGGTAGCAGTTGAGGATTTGGGTGGAGTACTTCTCGAAGGCATTGCTCATGACTCATTACAGACATTATGAGGTTCTAGTAATGTATTCGGGCTAACCAACTCCCAGACAACCTTGATGGACTTGATGTATAGGATGACCAAGACCTTAAATGAATAAATCTGATGGAACAGAAAGCTAACTAAAAACTTATCAAGCCCTTATAATCATGGAAGATACCACTAAGAGAAAACTAATCCTACCGCCTCCATAAGATTTAATAGTACACCCAAAAAGATAAGGGAAAAAACTAAAGACTGAACATAATGCAATACTGATGCTAGGTGATACCATATGCTCTTTCTATGACACTAGGATCTCGAGTAGGATCCATGAGAGTTTGCGATCATATACATCTCCTCCATCGCAATCCGCAACCGCATACAAACTTTCAAATAATCCAAATACTAGTTGTATGGATGCTTTCTGAAGATGTGATAAACCAATAATCAATATCATACCTCAGACCAAATCTAAATACCAGAGAGGTGTCAGTACCGATGACATACTCTAAATTGGGACTCAAATAAGTAGAACATTGATGTACCAAACTCTCCATCACAAATAAAGTCTCAAATAAGTTTAGAATACCCATTATTAGTAGTTATTATAAAAAAAACACTTTTTATTATTTTCATGAAATGTTTATCCAAATTATTTGAAACTGGACCTCTACCCTTAAATAGTTAAGACTAATGTGGTAAAGGCATGTTTATACTCATTCTATATGAATGATCCTCCAAGATATCCATAACTTATCCGGCTATCCCTGAACAGGATCGGAAAACAACTGGGATATGTATAATTACCATCTAGTCCTAGTTCCTAAGGGACAATTCGCTAAATTAGGTCAAATCATGGCTCATGTACACTAAGAGATCCCTGCTACGGCCATACCAGCCTTTATAACAACAATTAAAATGGGAAGTAGGGAGTAGATAGAAAGAAGAAGATAGAGGGTACCTCCTAGAAAACCCAACCCAAAGGAGCTTAATAACTTAATTACATAAAATATATGTCTTGTTTAAGATTAGTAAGCCATAACCTACCTAGTTTCAAAGAAAGCCTCTGTAATCACTGCATCATAGCTCAAAGAATTACCAAAGCTCCAACCAAAGGGTCACATTCATAATAGAAATCTACATGGTAAGACGAGTAAACAGACACCAACCTTAAGAAAATAAAGCTAAGGACAAACTTAGATTCAAAATGGGCTTGCGGGGCAACTAAAAAATCCTAAAGCAAAAGTTATTGTGTATGAAACATGATTGAGAACACATTCCCAAAAGATGAGACTATTTCACCAAGGAACATGTCTCTAAAATATCCCACAAAAAGAGGGAAATAGGTGAAAAACATTAAAAAGTACCAATAATTCAAAGATGAAGAAATAAGAATTAAACAAAAGAATGGTGATCAAGAATGGAATTTCAGTTGCAAAATGCTCAAACCAGTACACCATCAGCATGCTACTACTAAGCATCAAACAGAAAATCATATGGGAGGAAGGAATAATTTCCCACAATTGAAGGCAAGTTATTAAAGAAGGGGACTTACCAAAATACAAAGGGGAAAAAGGGAGAATAACGCGCCAACATTCTCCCCAGCTACAACAAATCTTTCCAAACAGGAAAAAAGATCAAAGGATCACGTAAAAAGTGGAGAAGTGTTGGAATGATCTGAATATTATAAGTTGAAGTATTTATACTTCTAGACGTGACTTATCACGATCGTGGGAGAAGGAATATGATCGCATGCCTAAGAAAATCAGGTCTTCATGATCATATGGACCAATTCCATGATTTCAAAAAAATATAGTACTATATGATCATGTAGCCCAAAGAATACTACCATAAAAGAGAGGGAAACAACACTACACGATTGCATAGCCCCTGGATATGATCATGAAGATCTAGGTCTACTACCGCAAAAGATAGGGAAACAATAGTACGTGATTACATAGCTCCCGGATATGATCATGAAGAGCAAAAGAATTACACATTAATGATCATGTGGAATAGTTCCTTAACCTCTAAGAAGTGCACAATGTTGCACCAATAACTATTCACTAGCTAAAAACCTGCTAGAATCAAACTTTTGTTAAACACTTGAAATAGGTAACAAAATGATAAACACAAATCTGTTACATTACTAACTTTTAAATGATAATTAAACTCAATGAAATCGATGAAGTTACTCTCCAAGTCTATTTCGTAAAAATGTTTCCATAAGTCAATCCTAGACCAAAATAGCCTATAAGACTACCAAAAGATAAAACCACACCAAAAGCTCTTGGACCAGAACCAAGGTCTATATGGACAAAAATCTTTATTCTCGAGCTACCAAAATTTTTGGAATTTGATTCTGAGCTCTTCGTTAAGGAATGTTGACTAAAGTCAATGACTTTGTAAGTTAAAGATCTAAAATATTAAAACTAAGATAAAACTCAAATTAAACGTTAGGAACTACCAGTCTCAGTAGGTCATAAATAACACTGAGAAGTTGTAAAAATCTCTAAAGTGCAAGAAAAGTATGCAAATAAAAAATATACAAAAAAGTCATGACATCATCTACTGTAAGGGACTTTCATCCAGAAAGTCAAGAGAAAAAAGTATCTGAATGTTCATGTATTAGGATACTGGGCCCTCACCTTACTCTCGATCATAGTTAGCCTCCTCAATTAGACTGTGCCTCTACTAAACGATCACAATAGGAACCCCCCTAGTCCTCATCCTCCTAACATCTCTAGTTAGAATTTCCACAAGCTCCTCTAAAAATTCCAAAATCTCATCCAACAAAACTAAATCCAATTGGAGCATATATGAATCATATAGAACACACTACCATAATATAAAAACATGAAAAATTGGGTGAATAACTTAAAAGGATGGAGGCAATATTAACTATAAGCAACATCACCAACAGCTTTGAAATCTAAAATGGCCCAATATTCCTGGGTTACGATTTACCCTTCTACCAAATCTCATCACGTCGTTCATGGGTGAAAACCTATAAAAATAGTCATTCTCTAACATTGAATTCCAAGGCAAAAATCCTATGATCCATGTTTCTCTTTTTCCTACACTGTGTTGCTCGAAGTCTATCTAGAATAACTATAATTATTTCAAGAAAATCATGCATCAAGTCTAAAATATAGGTTCTAGCCTCAAAACATTGCACAACCCATTGGTGATCTACACCGCTTGACATAGAAAGCCTAAAAAAAACCATATGAATAGTTGATTTGTAGCAGTTATTCACATAACTCTACCATAGCCATATCCTGACCGTATAAATGACAAAAGTTAAAGGCACAGGCAAACAACATGTCCTCTATGACCTAAAAAGTCCTATCAAACTTAATTTGTAACTGAGATTGAAATGTTGTGCTGATCTAAATATCTTTTCCCATTTCTCTATATATAGTCATCTAAAATTTAGATGTAAACTGGGTACCATGATTTGAGATAGTTTACACTAAATCCCTATGCAAACGGACCACCTCACAAAGATAATCTTCATGACAATAGACCACCTTACAAAGATAAATCTAATCTAAACTCTCTGCATTATAGGAAGAGTGAACTAGTATAAAGTGTACATACTTACTCATCCTATTAAGAAAAATCTAAATAACTGCAAACCCCTGAGAAGTATGTGGTACTCCAACTACAAAATCCATCATCACTCGCTACCCCTTCTATATAAGAATAGGATGCCTCCATATCAGTACACCAGGCCTCCGATAGTTTAACTTAACCAGTCGTAGTTTAAGCATCAAGAAATAAGCTCTTTTATATCTCTCTTCATACAAATCCACTAGTAAAGCAATCTCAAATTCCTATACATCTTAGTTGCACCCAGATGAATGGAATATGTGGAATAGTAGACCTCACATAGAATTAACTATATCAACTCCCTCCATATCACAAGGTGATATACTAGGCCGAATAAAACCCTTTTATAACAAATCCTGAAGCTGAGTCTTTGGATCTCTCAGCTCACCTAGTGGCATATAATATGGAGAAATAAAATGGGACTGGTTTCAGCTCTAACTCATTGCCAAAATCAATGCCTAGCTCAGGTTGTATGTTAGGGAGGCTGATTCAAATACATCACGATACTCACTGATAATAGGCACTAGCTTAGGAGTCACAAAATCAACATACATCTCTAATATATGAAAGGTATTTCAAACAACCACGAGATACTAAGCAACTAGCCTGAATGCAAGATATGACCCCCATCGGTACATGACTAATCAAACACTAACACACAACTGGGGACCTACTAGGAATAAATAAGGTTTCAGTCTTGGCATAACAGTCCATGATCGCCCTATGAAGGGACGACCAGTTTATGCCTAATACCAAATAAAATCAACCACATCTAGTAATATCAAATTATCCTAAGTCTCAAGATCCCCAATAATCATAGAGCAGGATCTCAACACACGATCCACTACTAAAGAATCACCTACTATGTTGGAGATAGATAATTTCATAGGCAATAGGTCACTAATGAGACTCAAACATGGAGCATAATAAGAAGACACATAAGAGAAAGTTGGGCTTGGTCAGATAAAGTCGAAAAAAGCCTATAACACAAAAAATAGTATATGTCATAATAATATCAGAGGCCTCCACCTGGGGTATAACTGGCACAACATAAAAATTACAGTGACCACCACCCCTTCCATACTGAGTAGCAGCACAAACTGTAGTAAAACCACTCCTACCTCAATAGAAAATGACTCTAACTGGCTGAGTTGGCATAGGAGCTAGTATAATAGTAGGCAGATATATAGTCTGAATAACACCTGTCTGGGAAAATCTCTGGGCAAGTGGCCTATATCTCTACAAGTATAACATTTGCACACTATCTTGAACTGACGAGAGGAATCTAAAGAACCAAAATGGCCACCATATATTGATGAACCTGAGGCAACACCCCTTTGTTGTTGGCTCCAAAACTGACTCTCATAAACCTAAGATCCACTAACAAAAGCCTATAGTGAGGCATTCATGGGATTACTAGACTGCCCCTCTCTAACTTTCCCACTACGTGTAAAACCCTCTATAGTATAGACAAGCTCTAAAATATTCTGAATAACTTGGTAGCAACTAAAACCTCGACAGAATGACTGATATCTAGATCCAATCCATGAACAACACGATAAGATCTTTTTTCCTTAATATAATTGTAGCTAGAACCATAGGTAGATAACTTGTGGAACTCTGCCTTATACTTAGAAATTGGTATAGAAACCTACTTAAGTCTCAAAAACTCCACCATCGTTCGATCCTAGTTGGTATGATAAATGTACCTCTTATGGAATGCATCACAAAATAAGGCCAAGTAATAGTAGTGGAGTCAGCTAACCTAGTGGAAAAATAGGACCTCCACTACTCCTTGGTGAGGCCTCTTATATAATATATTGTGAAGTTAAGAATGAGTTACTAAAGAAAACTGAGGGTATGTAACCCATGTTGACATCTGTCAATAATCCCTCCCGCGTCCTCTCCCGACAAACGAAAAAAACCTTGGGGAATCAAACTCAAAAATCTTCCCAACACCTTTTAATCAAATTCATACATAGGTGGATGAGAAAAAATAGAAAGAACCACGGATAGAGTGGGCTCTGTTGCTGCTGAAGATTGGTGCACCGGTTTTGGAGACACTTGAACCGGATATGTTGAGAAAAAGGTTAAATGAACAAACCATAAGGATTAGGTGTCGGGGGTACCCCCAAAATATAAGTGCTCGAAGCTGATGGTGTACCCAAACTTAAGGAAACTAAGTCATACGTATTTAATACAACTAATCTGTTCCGTGACACGAATTAAAACTTGAAGACAATAAATAACAAAAAACAAAAACGGAAAAACAAAGGATATGAAGAGTTCAATGCAAAATAATACCGTAATTGAATTACAAATCAATAGACATGAAACAAACAATTTGATATAGCCAAAAATAAAAGTTCGAGTAATTGATTCAAGCATAGCTCTCTTCGAGCAATTAAGGGTCGACCCACCTTAATCACTAAACAACAATTATGTGAATAGTAATGAAATTCTAATTACTAATTTGAATTCTAAACTAAGCTATTACACTCTCAAACAACGAATGAAAATCTAAAAATTCAAAGGTTTATCCTAAGTAAACTAAGTAAACATTTGAAAAGACCACCTATATATAGGGGTTCAAGTCCCAATTATTATCTACTTAGGTGCAAAAGTGACCCAAAGTTAGGTCCTCAAACTTTGGGTCCTTGCACATTAAGTTCCCAATGTCTTCCAAAGATTTCAAAATGGTTCTTCATTGGCTTCAAAGCTCTCCTTGAGCCGTGAGATCTTCTATGACCTCTTTGATGTGAAAAGAACTATGAAATAGAATGGATAATCAAAAGAAGAAGAATAACAAAAAAAGGATAATTAATGAGACACAACATTTGGAAATATTACTAGAACCCTAAGGTGTATCAAACCAAAGGACCCATTGGATTAATCCCGATTGAGAACCATGCTCTTTTGAGTACTTCAAGGGAACCAAAGCTCATGTTTAGCGACCACTAGCTTATAAAAAGCATAACACTCAATAATGGAGTTTTAAGATTAATATTCATCAATTTCTAACTATAAAATAAAGCATTCTTAAGCTATTTATAGTACTAGATTAGTTATTACATAAATAGCCTTTATGGCTTTCAATTAATTAATAGAAGGATGAAAAACAGAGTAGATCAAAGGGGGCGGTTGATGCCGTTGGGGGAGGGGGATGGTTGCTATTGGGGAGGGAGGTCCGTATTCCCTCTGCTTCCCACCGCTATTTTCACCAGCGATGAGTGTGGCAGTGGGTCTTGGACTACCATTGGAGGGTGGTCTACCGTAGGCTAGGGGATCGTCCACCATTCAGTTGTGCAATGACCACCGCCCACACCAGTGTGGGTGGTGATTCCCTGTTGTTCCTCCCAGGCTATCTTCCACATGAAAGTACCTTTCTCCTTCAATAAACCAACCAAAGTATCCTTGTGCATGAGCAATCCTTACAACCTTTGGAGTTTTTTCACTCAACTCTGTGTGAAGGGCCTTGTAACTTGGATAGGCATAGGGATATTCATATCATCCTATCATTATTGAAAAGAACTTGTTTCCAAATTTTGACTTTCATCACCGACTAAGGCGTCAAAAAGGGAGAGGTCACTCACGTTAAAGATAGGGTACACTTGGTATTCTGGTGGAAGATCAATTTTGTAAGAATTGTCGTTGTTCCTCAAAAGAACATGGAAAGGACCATCACCTCTTGGAATCAACTTCCCTTTGCATTTATTCGAGAACATCTCTTTGCAAAAATGCACCCGTAACCAATCTCCAGGTTCCAAGACTATCCTTTTCCACCCTTTGTTAGCCTTCCTCGCATTCTCTTGATTTCTCTTCTTAAGTTGGAGTGACCTTTTCATGCAACTTCCTCATAGCTTGAACTTGTTTGTCTCCATCTAGGCCAACAATCACATCTTGAGAAAATGGGTTAGATTGAGGGGGTGAGGTGGTTAAATCCATAGACAACCTAAAACGGGGTCATGCCAATAGTGGTGTGAATAACACTATTATAAGAAAATTCCACTTAGAGGAAACTAGTCTTCCTTTAAGAATATTTTCCTTCTAACCATGGATCTATGTATAGAACCTAAGGTCCTATTAACCACTTTGATTTGGCCATCGGTTTGTGGGTGGCATGACATTGAAAACATCAACTTAGTGCCAAGCCGACCCCAGATTTCTCTCCAAAAAACAACTAAGGAACTTAAGGTCCCTATCACTTACAATGGATAATGGGATCCTATGTAATTTTAACATATTTTCCACAAACAAGGATGCTAAATATGATGCATCATCACATTTATTGCAAGGGATAAAATAAGTAATTGTTGAAAATCGATGAACGATAATAAAGATGCTATCATTTCCCCTCTTAGTTCTAGGAAAACATAATAAAAAATCCATTGAGATGTCTTGCCAGGGTCCTTAGGGTATGGGGAGAGGGGCTACAAACCATGTGGGAGAAGTCTTGACTTAGCATATGTACATTCAAAACATTAACCACAAATTTTATCCGAATCTCATTGCATGTTTGGCCAATAAAATTGATCCTCAAGAATTCCCATGGTTTTACTAATGCCAAAATTTCCCATCAATCCTCAACTATGTGCCTCTCCCATAAACAATTCTCTCCATTGGCTCACCGGCACATACAATATTTTTCCTTTGAGCAAAAACCCATAAAAATTTTAACAAGGGGTAGTTAACTTATTCCTTATCCATCTTACGCTATCCCATTATACACATTCTTCAAGGATGTGGGAAAAATTGGGGTCCTCAGGGTATAATATTTTTATCATTTCAAAACCTACCAATTTAGAAGACAAAGTACATATCAAGACATGTTTCCTTGAAACAATCCACTTGGCATGCTTGATACGAGCACAGATAGAACCTACCCTGCCATTCACACAGAGTCAGGCACATGAATTACAAGCATTACAAGCGACCATACGAAAGATAAATACTTAGGAAGCCTTTGTCAAGCTATGTTAAAGGATATTCAATCTATGGGAAGCTTGTGAGATGCAAAATGTGACAATTTTAGGACTTGAGGGGCAACATGTGACCATTCCAAAGCTAGAAGGGCCTAACTGAAGATCCCAGAACTTTAGGGGTTTATGTGAAGATGCCCAGACTTTGGGGGCCGAAGTGCCATTATTTCAAACTTGTAATAGCTATAAATACTTAAGTTTGCAGTAATTTTCATTTAGATTTTGATGATTAAAACACTTAAACTCTTTGAGAGCTTAGTTCATAGTTTAGCCTAGTTTTATACGTAATCTATTATAATTTAAAGAGTAATTGAGGGTGGATTCCCTTAGCTGCAACTATAACTTCTTTTCAATATTCAATTGAAGGATTTTCCATTTGTGGAGTTCAATTTGGTTTTCCCTTTGATTGCGTGTTAGGAGTATGAAAGGTGAGGGTAACCAGTCCCTTGTTGTTCATAAATTGGTGGGTTTATTGTGAATTTCTACATATTTTTTCTCTTTATTTCTTTCTTCCCTGTGTCTTGTGTGCCTCGTATATCGATCTACATCTTTGGTATCACAGCTTGGCTAGTAATTCGTTCCATTGAATTACAGTCCTCATTTCATAAACAAAAAAAATTAAAAAACAAAAAAATTCAAATATTTTTTCAAGAAAATTTTAGTTTTCGTGTGAATTCTATGTTCCTAGTGTGTTAATCTCTCTTCCCTACTGTTTTTAGTTGAGCGTCTTCAATTGGGGGTCAATTCGGGTTGTTTCGGGGTGTTCACAATTGTTTACGTTGAAGTAGAAGAATTAGGGTTCGTAGGGTTGAAGTTTTTGGCATGTTTTGTGCATAGTAAGTAGTGGGGTGTGTTCCCCATAACGATAGGAGCACGTAGACAAAATTTAAGGGGAAACAGAGTTCATTTGAGGGTGGTTGGGTTTTGGAAGTTACAAGCTTGTATATGAACGATATAGGGAACTAGGGCATTGATCCATCATAGTCAAGTTAAAGAACTATTTGAGTGTTAAAAATTTTATAATCTCCTTTCCCAAGTCATTAGGAACCTATGTGTCAAGTTTCATTCAAGTCCGAGTAATTTTTAATTCTTGGTGTTGTTCCTATCTTGATCTTTGAAGATCTTCAGTTTTTGGTGTTGTTTGATCCATATTAGGTGTGTTTTGAGTTGAAAAGTGTTAGTGCACATGAAATTAACATTAGGGGCAAGTACAAGGTGACATTTACAAAAAGGTGACCACAAGACAAACACCCGCGCAACATTGCTAAGTTGTTGTTCAAGACAGCGGAGGCCCTCTCCTGGGATAGCAGACTGCCCTTCTTTAACGTTCGCCAACCACCCTTTTGATGGCGGAAGGGAATTTTTAGGGTCAAGTTTCTTCCAAAGACGGTAGGGGGGGGGGGCTTAGACGGCGGAATTCCCTCACCCATGACGGTCAATAGTGATCCAAATTAGCCCAAAACTTGTTCTAAACAACTTAGAATCCTTAACATTTAACTCTAATCAAGGTGTAATTCCATCTTTTATGTTTTTACTCATAGTTTTCCTTTTCCTTGTTTTCAAAAGCTGGTTTACAACTAGTAATTTTCCTACTTAGTTGTTTATTAGTTCTTAAGAGTCCATTTCTTTTCATACTACTTCATTCAAGCTTCTATCATTTTACATAATCGTTGAAAATTCTTGATTCAAGTCCGGTTTTCCATAATAACTTTGTGAGTCGACAAGGATCCATTCTTCCACAAAGCTTGAGAGCCTTGAGTTGTTTGTGAAAAGCTAGTTTGCTATCAACTTTAGGATGAAGTCGAAGAGGTTAGTTGAGTGATAATACGAGTTAACGTGAGTCTTTTCTACTGACGTTGTTTGCTAGTTTTGTAGGATACGATATCGCACATCACTTAGAAACAACCTAAGAAGAGGAGAGCTCTGGATGCACGATGGAGTCTCTTAGCAAACAAATGAGCCAAATGTTTGGAGCCATTACAAGTTTGAGTTCTAGGATGGATGCTTTGGAAATTTATCAATGTGAAGGAGAATCATCGCACACAGTTCATGATGAAGGAAGGGGTAGAGATGTAGACACTTCTCCTATCATCCCTCTAGAACAACTAGGAGAGATGTCTAGGTGACAAGAGGGAAAGGAACCCATACAACAACCTACCAATATCAACACAAATGCCAATCCAATCCCTAGAGCCAGAACTTCACATCCTTATAACAAGACACCTACACTACCACCCACTCCACTCTTATAAATACCAAGAACCTCATGGTATCCATGACTACCAAACACTTCAGCCACAAATGACTACCACCCCAATTCCAAATACACATCACCAAGACTGCTTGTGCAACAACCCATCATATGATCACCATGATGACGGGTACGGTTATAGCATGCTTTTGGGGGATGATATGTATGAGGACAGCCATAACAACGGGGGTAGACAAAGAGAAGTCAGGGGTCGGGGCAGGAACCAAAGCATAGGGATCCATGGACGTGGAGGTAGAGAAGATAGGAACCAGGGTAGAGGAGCTAGGATGGGAGCATGGGAGGAGAAATATGGTGAAGGAAATAAGGGAAGAGGTGATAACAAGCATGGAATTAATACCATAAAGCTTGCACTACCCGTCTTTAAGGGAGGTAGTGATCCAGAGGAATTCATTGCTTGGAAACTCCAAACTGAGAGGATATTTCTCACCAACAATGTGAACGAAACAATGAAGTCCAAATATGCCATTACCCAGCTCGAATGATATGCTTCAACTTGGTAGGAAGTGCAAGTATGAATGAGGGCCATGAACAACCATTTTGTGATACGTACATGGCCAGAATTGTTAGCAGTGATAGGAAAGGTATGTTCCACCCAACTACCTAGGGGACATGCTCAAAAAGGTGTATGCATTACACCAAAGATCCAAAACCTTGGAAGAATACTATGATGAGTTCGAGGAGTTGAGAATGAAGGCCAATATTGAGAAGCCAATGCAATATACAGTGATATGCTTCACCAATGAGCTGAGGGATGATATCTCAAAAGCTATGCGGCTTAAGCACTATCACACACTGAATGAAGCCTTCCATGATGCAAACAAACATGAAGAATACTTAAAGGAAAAAAAGAGTTACAAGGGAAAAGACATTTCGCAGTTGTGGAACAAAGGGAGTGCGAAGTGGAAGTAATCCTCTAACTACAACACTCCTAAGAAGGGAGTACAAGGAGTGTAACTCAAAGGTGAACCCAAGGCTTACTTCAAGCCCAAGGACGACTATAAGGCCTGAGAAGGGTGATAGGCAGTGGCTACATTATATGTTACCCCATACTTATTTAGCAAACCTTTAAACCATGCATTCCTTAAATGTGACCCACCATCACTAATCATCGCCCGTGGAGTGACAATTCTTGTAAAGATTTGTTTCTACACGAACATGAGTACCATTCTTGCATCATTCATTGGTAGCGAGCTACTTCCACCCATTTTGATCGATAGTCAACCACTACAAGAATCTACTTATTCCTGTGAGATAGAGGAAAGGGGCTCATGAAAACAATATCCAAAACGTCAAAAATCTAAATTTCAAAGATATTACTAAATGGCATCTCATGATGTCTGGAGATGGACCCTATCCTTTGACATTTGTAACGCTTCTTTACAAATACATTAGCATCCCTAAACAATGAAGACTAGAAAATACCCAACTGTAGGACCTTGTGTGCGGTACATTCACCACCGTGATGCCCCCTATAAGGCAAAGCATGGCATTTGTTAAGAATATTGTGCATCTTACACTCTGACACACACCTCCTGATAAGATAATCTAGGATTTGCTTATACAGGGATGGTTCATCTCCGAAATAGAACTTACAATCATGACTTAGTCGCCTCTTGTGTTGACTTTTGGCTCCAAGTTAAAAAAACCCACACGCCAATACATTTACTATATTCCCATACCATGGTAGCTGTTTTATTGATAAGTTCATCAGTTGTTCATCCGGGGAATTCTTCTCTAATTTGCCTCTATTCCTCAATGTGCTCATGATTCTCCAACCTAGATAAGTGATCAGCCCTCTGATTTACACAACCTTTACAATCGTGAATCTCAAGATTAAATTTTTGAAGCAAAAGTATCCACCTAATCAATTGCGGTTTCGCATCCTTCTTATTTAAAAAATACCAAATTGTCGTATGATTGGTATATACTATTACTTTAGTTCCTACTAGGTAGGCCCTAAATTTATCGAATGCATAAACCAATGCTAGCATCTTCTTCTCAAAGATAGTATAGTTAACTTGGGAGTTATCTATAGCTTTGCTAGCATAATATATGGAGCGAAAGATCTTATCTTCCTCTATCCTAACTGAATCCACAGTAGTATCACTTAAATCACACATCAATTCAAAAGGCAACTCAGTCGGGAGAAATAAAAATAGGAGCCTCAGTCAAAGTCTTCTTCAGATGGTTAAATTCTTTCAAACATTCAATAGAGAATTCAAATTCTGCATCTTTCTTGAGAAATATACACAAAGGCCGAGAGATCCTAAGAAGTCAAGGATGAATCTCCTATAGAACAACGTGCCCAAGCAAACTCCTCTCTCCTCACACTGTGACAGGGTATGATAACTATTAAATCACATAAGTCTTGGCCTTATCAACTTATAAACCAACCTTAGACACCTTTTGTCCAAGGAAAATTCCTTCTTTCACTAAGAAGTGACATTTCTCTCAATTCAACACCAAGTGTGTTTCTTCACTTCTTGCTAATGATTTTATCTAGATTCTGTAAACAAACATCAAAAGAATTCTAAAAAATTGAAAATCGTCCCTAAATACTTCAAAGAAATCATCCACCATATAATAAATATAACCATCATGCACCTTTGAAAAGTAGTAGGCACATTACACAACCCAAATGACATGCGCCAGAAAGCATAAATATCAAATAAGCATGTAAAGGTGGTCTTCTCCTAATCTTCAGGAGCTATGGCTATTTTATTATACCCCAAGTATCCATCCAAGAAATAAAAATAATCTTTTCCCGCAAGTTTATCAAGCATATGATCCATAAAAGGAATTGGATAATGACCTTGCAAGTAGCATCATTGATCTTATGGTAGTCCCTGAAAATTTGATACCAGTGACTGTATGAGTCAAAACCAGCTCATATTTGTCAATTGTTATTACGGTCATGCCTTTCTTTTTAAGGACGCACTACACTAGACTCACCCATTTACTATCGGATATGGGGAAAATAATACCTGCATCCAAGCATTTGATCACCTCTTTCCCTACTACCTCTTCCATTGGTGGATTCAGTCTCCGTTATTGCTATACCCTTGGCTTATATTTTTCCTCTATTAGAATTCTGCATACAAAATGCAGGGTTGATGCCCTAAATATCATATATTTGTCATCAAATCACTTGATTCCATTTTCAACACTGCTAGAGCTTCAACAACTCAGACAACTTGGCCGCAAGTATAACTGGTAGAGTCTCATCTTTTCCCAAGAAACCATACCTTAGATGGATGGGCAAGACTTTTACCTCCAACTTGGGAGATTCATTAACCAATGGATTTTCAGAAGGCCCAAAAGGCCTAGTTAGTGGCTAATACTCTCTTTGCTTTGCATAAACTCTAGCAAGGTCTACTAACTGGATCATCTTGTAGGCTTCAATATCTCTTTCAGTTTTTTGACCCATGATTCCCTTTACTACTGGATCAATAACAACCGATACCGACACTTTATTGTTTTTTTTGAACTCTATTATTGCCGATATGTTCTCATATATTACAGGTAGCTTTAGGGTCTTCTACACATCAAACCTTTCAACTTTATCATATGCCATCATAGTGAGTCGCCCTGCCCGCTACATCAATCAATGCACAACCAGTGTCCAGAAATACATGCCCCATAATTAATAGAGCTTCCAAATCTGGCTCAAAATCCAAAATAATAAAGTCCATAGGGAAGATCAGCAATCCCATCTGCACCAGCAGGTCCTCCACTATGTCAAGAGGTCTAACAAAAGATCGATGAACCAACTGTAGAATAATTGTGGTGGGTATGGGATTGTTCAAATCTATTTTCTTAAAGTAACACATTGGCATGAGATTTATGATTACACCACAATCACATAACCCTTTAACATTGATATTCTATCCAATAGTAATTTGAATGATAAAATTGCCTGAATTTTTTTTGCTTTATAAGTAATTTGTTTTTAATGCGTGATGTGCACTCTTAAGTAATTGGCACTATGGCATGTTCAGTGAAATAGTCTTTGTTAACAAAATGTCATTCATACATTTGGCATATTTGGGAATTCCCTACAATACATCAATCAAAGGAAAGTTAATATGAACTTTGCCAATATTTTTTTAAACTTCTGGAATTCCTTTTCTTCTTTCTATTTGATCCAACATTGAGAAAATGGTGGTAGAGGTCTCACAATAGCTTCTGCACCCCCAGACTTAGTGTATTGTTCCTTACCACTGTCTACATTGTAATTGTTGCTTTCTTCTTCTTTTCTTAATTGACTTTCCTTTTGAGGCACTAACTAATGCAACTATAACCCGTTTCTTGTTGTAAATGCTTTTTATCTTGGGTTTTAGTCTGTGTTACTTGGAAGACCCCATTGGGGCCTTGTATTTTGTGACACAACCAATTGCCCAATTTTCCTCTCCAATTATTATGTAGCTATTTTTTAATTTTTCAGATATTCTTCCAACCTTTCTAGTCTTTCACTATCACGTGTCTGCCCCTTTAGTAGATTTTTAAGCATCGCTTTTATACTATTAACAGGCTACATATTCTATGAAGTACCATAATTCTGTTGATTGAATGTGGGTCCCTACTGCTGATATGACTGATGGTTTCTATACTTACCTGGACCCTGTTGATGTTGTTGATTTTGATTTCCACCCCACGAGAAATATGGGTTATTTTTCTAGCTTGTGTCGTATGTGTTACCATATAATGTTGTCTTGCACCTCTTTTTGCATTTCCCATGCAGTTAACAAAATCAGGAATGGTCTCGTATATATCATACATATGATCGCCTCCCCTACATATCTCACACTAATTCACAACTTGAGATTGGATTGCATTCACTACAACCTGTTTTTTTTTTTTGTTTTCAAAAAGCTTGTGCAAACATGTTTTGGAAAGATAAAATCTATGCTGATAAAGTTGTGACCGCATCTAACTCTAAAACACCGACAATATTTGTCTTACTATTTTGTATTGACACATCTTTGTTCTAATTAGGACGACCTATGGCAATCCTATTCAGTAATGTATACATCTCATCATATGTTCAATCCAAGGCCTGTCCCTCAACTGCTGAGTCTAGAATATTTAAGAATTAGGTTCCAGTGCCTCAATAAAAGTGTGCAACAATACTTTATTGGATTTTTATGATGAGGACAATTTCATAGCAATGCCTTAAACCTCTTCCAAGATTTGTACATATTTTCACCTGAATTTTTTGTGAAGCTTAGGATTTCGCTCTTCAGCCATGCTTTCTTTCCAAATGGAAAGAAATGAATCAAGAACATCCTTGCTAAGTCCTCCAATAAAAGAATAGAGTTGGGTGGCTCTACAGCTAACCACCTTTTTGCTTCACAAAGAAAAGAAAAAAGAAATAGAGATCGTCTCACATAATCTAGTGAAACTTCCTCTGGAATGTAAGTGTCACTGATCTCAAAAAAAATTTTAATGTGTTGTTGCGGATCCTCATGAGAAAGACCAATGAACTTCCCTTTAGTGTGCAAAAGTTGTACCATATTCTGTTTTTATCTCAAATCTACCTCCAGGTGTGGGTTTTTGAATAGCAAAGGTAGCATTTATGGCCCTTGGAATAGCAACCTCACAGATAGTTCTTGCAACTACCATTTCAGCAGGCTCTACCACTATTGACTGGTCCAGTGGAACTTGTGGAACTATCTAGGAGAACGCCTTATTCCTTTACAATTGATGTAAAAAATATTTGGGTTCCTGAAAGGGTTTCACCAAGTCTCTATTCTATTTCATATTAACAGTAATCAATGCCTGAAAAAAATCAAACAACTAAGATCAAGCCATTAATAATTGCACAAAATAAAATATCTTACAAGAATAAAAAACTGACTAGTTGCCAAGTCCCCGACAATGGAGCTAAAAAATTTTTGTCTTCCAAGCACACACGTAAGTGAACGTAGTCTAACAAGTAATACAGTGGCTCTTTCAGGCCGAATATCAAACGCTCGGGGACTTAGAATTGTGAATTAGTACTCTAAATGATTCTTAGAGGGAACTCAATATATATGTAATTGCAAGTCACAATAGAAGAATTGGTAAGTTTCTATTATTATAACTTAAACTAATGAAAATTTAAATGAGACTAGGGAAGAAACAATCAAGTGTTGTTGATATAAACAACAATTCTGGGGCTTTGGCATTGCACACATTCGCATATGATCTTAGCTTTCCATAAACATTATTATTTTTCTAATTGTTGATTATGGGGTTGAGGTTATGCATTAGGGATTTATATTCCTCTAATCACTATTTTTATAATCCCCACAACTACTTTAATTAACTTGTGTTGTGGCAATTTAATAGAAATGCCTTATAGTTATCTTCCCTATTTAATTGAGTGAGCCAACCAAGTACAAGATCATGTATTAATTGTCTTCTAATTTTAGATTCAAAAAATATAATCTAACTCCTTACACTCCCATAAAACTCATTAGATTCCCGAATTAGTGAACTTTAAAGCTATAGATTTATTTTAATAGTGGCCAGGAAATTGGAAAACATGAATACCGAAGTGTAAGTAAAACTAATCATGTGAAATAATTATTAATTTATATCAATGAATATCATAAAACATGTACTATCCATAAACCCAAAACAAGGGTTTTTAGCCAAGAATCGTTATGTTTAAATCATAAAATAATATATTTAAGATAAACGTATGAGAATTGGATAGATGTAGCCCTAGGTTGTTTGAATATCTACTCCATTTATTTTTTTCTCTCCCAAGTGTTGCAATACTCCCTAAAACATCTCCTTTATGGTTATATAGATGCCCAAGAAAAATACTATTTTTCCACAAACTTATTCTGAAAGTTGAAACAATTCTAGCCCGGCTAAATAGGGGATCACAACGTGATCCCAATTGTTATCAAAAAAACCCTCACGTCGTGTTTCCTATCGTGATAGAACCAAGTTTCTTGCATTTCCTCCCTTCTCATTTAGGCATTTTCTTCCACTTGATCTACCTTTCTTAAGGCTCCAAATATACCTGAAATAGGCTAATAATTTGGGTTAGTAATGCTACACACACATTTGATAATAAGATACTCAAAAAGACCGTAATTATTCTCGAAACTAACTTAACATGTGGGACTTTAATTGTGTTAAGAAAAATAAATATGCCTAAGTTCAATCTAGAATGGGCCATCACCCCTTAGGCTCAATTTTCCTTTGCACACTTTTCGAAATATTTGTTTTCTAAAATGCGCCCAAACCCAATCGTTGGGTTCAAAGTTCACTTTCTTTCTCTTTTGGTTTTTTAAAAGATACCTTGGAGGTACTTTTTTATAAGGCTTATTTTGCCTTGGCATGAATCTTCATCATCTTATTGGATCTTGTTGTGGCATCTAACGCACAACGACATCACTTGACAATGGGGTGAGTGTTACTAGAATTAAATGATTAAAACCATAGTATACTTCAGAAAGAGTTATCCCTATAGATGTATGAGTAGACCAATTATAATAAAAATTTTATAGGGGTAGCCGGTCTTCCCAAGAGGTTGAAGTGTTATTCACCGCACATCTAAGAATGCTACCAAGAGTCCAATTGACCATTTCGGTTTGTCTATTTATTTGAGGGTGACAAGAAGTATAAAATAAGAGTTTAGTGCCAAGAAAACCCCAAAGGGTCTTCTAAAAATGGCTAATGAACTTAGGAACCCTATCACTAATGATAATTTTATGGACCCCATCAAATCTAAGCACATGTAGAGTGAACAAAGAAGCAAAATAGGATGCATCATCATATTTGTGGAATGGAATAAAATGAATCATCTACAAAGACAACGATGATATCATGCCCTCTCCTAGTCCTAGGAAGGTCTAACACAAAATCCATAGAGATGCCAATCCGTGGATCCTTAGGAATTGGAAGAAGAGTGTACATAACTTGAGGAAGAACCTTGGACATGGCTTGCTTGCACACAATGCATTGTGCAATGATCTTCTATACATCACCTTTCATCTTGAGCCAATAGAATTGTTCCATGAGGAGCCCAAGAGATTTTTCAACTCTAAAGTGTCCTATCATCATGCCACCACAATGTGCTTTTTTGATATGTAATTCCCTCTATGAGCTCATGAAAACATATACTCTACCATCTTTGAAGAGAAATCAACTAATTGGAATCTATAAATTTGGTGACCTTGGTGGAATCCTTTAACAACTATTTGGGACTCGGGGTCCATAGAATAGGACTCCTTCAAACTACCAAATCCCCACATTTTAGAAGTCATCACTTGCACCATTAGAAATTTTGACAAGGCATCAACAACAACATTCTCCTTCCCTCTTTTGTAGTGAATGGTATATGGAAGGTTTTAATGAATTATACCCATTTGGCATGTCTGTTATTGAGTCTTGATTTTTTTTAAGTGCTTTAAGGACTCATCATCTGTCCTTATGACAAACTCCTTGTGCCATAAATAATCTCTTTAATGTACCAATACTCTCACTAGTGCATATAACTCCTTGTCATATGTGGAGTAATTCAATAAGGCTCCTTTGAATTTTTCACTA
>JBDJHY010187082.1:0-11941 GCA_039654485.1 Withania somnifera
TAATTATGTTGTGCCAGCGAATCACCCGATTCATAAGTAAATAAGTATGTATATATTGTACTAGTGCAGTAGGCGATCCATAATAATAAATTATAGCTTCATCCTCCATTTAATCATCTTCCAAGTTTTGTCTCAATTGTCTTCTTTATTACAAGAACACTTCAAAATTTCATCACAATTTCACATCAACCAATATCAAAACAATTCAACAACTACAATAATGTTCGAAGATAAATCAACAAGTCATTGAATCAAGAATATACAAGCCACTAAAAAGAGTGTTAACTCCATTTAAAATTACAGCCCACCTTAATCAAAGAATGCAATCATAAGCCAAGTCACCACCATTTTTTGTTTCCTCAAAGTTTCAAACTTTTCTCTGTATAATAAGACAAATAGTTATTTACACATCAAACATGTTTGGGAAATTCAAATCCGCTAATTATATTCCTCTTGATAGCCTAAACTTCACAAAGGGTTTTCAATAGTATCTCAATTTCTCATAATTCATGTTGACAAGACATAATTCTATGCTAAGAAGCATTAACTATCAACCTAGAATTAGTTCTAGATAGTTTTGTATCTACCAATAAGTTTTAAAATCCTTTTAAGAACTTAAGGTTCTAACCCACGATTCCACAGTTAAGGCCAGTCCAATGATTCTACATTGGAAAAGAAATCACTAGGTGATTAAGGGAAGAAAATGTCTCACCTCTACGAAGAAGATAATCCTAATTCTTAGAAAATCACTTCACAACAGCTCCAGCTCACAACCCTTGAGTTTTATAAACCAAAACTTGAAAAGATTAACTAAAGTGAAATATCATCATGATGGTCTCTACAGTAGTATCGCAATGGCGATCGAGTAGCTGCTATGATAACCCTCTACCTAATTTCACTACTATTACATCGACCTTGTGATCTCTATGACAGTTCTATTATAAAAGTAGAGATGATGACAGAAATAGTTCTTTGGCAGTAGACACTTCTAGAAATTAGGGCTACCATTATTTCACAACACAACTCCATATTTAGAACATCATCGATTTATCCTAACACAACAACTCCTATAACCAGAATTTTAAGAATCTATTTTTTATTCCAAAAGTTTCTACAAAAATTTAATACATTTAACTATTCATTAATAAATACTAATCCAACAAACACCAAGTCATAACATAAAAATCAACACCAAAAATTGCAGCACTAAATTTTCATCCAAAACTACCCTAGAGATTTCACTTACTTTCAACCTAGGAAAATTTCTATTAGGTACTTAGACCCTAAGGAATAACATAATGACGAGATGGATTGTTACACTTTTCATATTTCTCAACTGAAGAAAAAGATGGGCCCTAACCCTATTGTGTCTCATCTCCCTATCTCTTTTTCATCTTATGACCATTTCCTCTTGGAGCCTGTAGCCATCTTAGACAGAAGAGTGATCACCATCTAGAATAGTCCAGTCACATGGGTCTTGGTTAAGTGGTCCATTTATTCTCCAAAAGACAACAATTGGATGACTCTACACACTCTACAACAATAATCTCCTTTTTTGGATCCTTGAGGCTAAGGATTCTTTTGAGTGGGGGTAGTTGTTTTGCATAATTAGTAGAAGAAGAGTACTTAGTTTGGAAAGTAGTTAAAGTATTTATAGTATTGTTAAAGGATGAGCTGACAGTTAGTTAGAAAAGAACGAAAAAGTAGTTAGTTGAAATTGGAAGTTATCATTACATGAGTAGTATAAATTCTCATCTAGTATGATCATTTGGTATTCATTCAAATAATAATAATACAAGTCTTTTCCTTAACTCTATCTCTAAATTCTCTTTGCATTTTTGTTCAAGAACTCTTCTTCTTGGTAGTTATTTAGGACTTGCATGAGTTAATATCCTCTTCAACTTACTGGGAACTGATTTGAGATGTAAAAATCTCTTTAATATATCATATCAAGTTAGGTTTCATTTCTTATTCAATTTTAAAGAAAAATAATTGTGTCAGTTTTTATCTGATAATTTTAATATTGAAACTTTAGGACCACAATTCTTAATTCTGAACATGCATGATTATAATTAATAATGAGAAGGTTAAATTCCAAAATTTATTGCAAATTTGGCTATCTTTAGAGTAATGGTCCTAAAAACGATTACCTGTATGCTTTATTTGTACAGACCTCATGCAATGATCATGAAGGTCATTTACATATTTTTATAAAATTTACCACTTTACCTTTTTTAAGAGTAGCCTTAAGTTATATTTGTTCAGTATATGGGGTTAGTTTTGATATCGGATCTAAAAATTACAAACTTTGAGAATTTTTTAATTTTTGGAAGCCTTTAGGCTGAAATAAGTGACTCAACTCATTTGGAGATCCGAATCTCAAAACGAAATCTTGTTCCATTAGCTCTGAAATATCTAAATTGGTCTAAGAAGAGCTTTATTTTTTATTTTAGTCTTTTTGTGTTCATTTTAGCTCATTTGATGGGATAAAGTTGAGTTTTAATGCTAAAGTTTGACTTTGATCAATATTTGAACATTGAATACTTGTATTTAAATTTTGTCTATTTCGTTGGATTCAAAAGGTCATTTTTGGCTTAGGGAAGGTTTGAAATTTTTTCAAAAGTTCTGGGGTAAAATTTGTCTTTTTAAGTAAAGTTTTTATTTTTGGTAACCTTGGCAGTTATCGGGTCAAGGAGATCTCATATTCGTATTTTGATTGTTCTATTGAGAACGAAATGTAGAATTTAGTGGGATAGCATATATAATTTGAATGCAGGGGTTTGAACGAATCCCGAGGGTCTATTTGATTTTTAAAATAGTTTTTATTCTGATTTGGTGTCATCCAATTTACCCTCCACGAAATCACCTAGAGGTCGCGTTCGAATAAAAGGATTTGGGGCCAAGCCAATTTACCCTCCTCGGATGCATCAAGTAGATTGCGTTCTTATAGAAACTTTTGCTAAGAGAGTTCATTTACTCTCCATGAACGCACTGAGTTGGCAGCATTCGAATAGAAGGATTTAGGACCGAGTTTATTTACTCTCCTCGAACGCACTAATTTTCCACGTTCGCATAAAGTAAAATCCGTAGCATTACATAAAAATCTCAAAACATGCTTTCTTTCTCAGTTTCACCATTCTTGACCTAGAGAGATAACTTGGGATATTTGTAAAGATATTTTTTTAGAAAAATCACTTGGGTAAGTTCTTTAATCATTAAATCTTTGATTACCCATTAATTATTTCTGTATTTTAGCATCAGATTTGGTGATTACAAGATACAAAAAATTGGGATTTTAAGAAAAACTTTGATATTGTATATTTGAGTATTGAGGCTCAATTACTCCCCCATTTTTAGTAAAATTTTATATTTGTGATTCTTGAAACATGAAAACTTAATTTTCAGACAAAAAAATCGTAAAATTCATTGACCCTCGAATTTCGCTTTGTAGGGGCTATTTTAGAACCAATTTCTAAAATATTAATATGGGTATTAAGTTTTATATTTTCTTATGCTTGTCTCATATTTGACTAGATTTTATAGGGTTGGAGGTAAAATGCAAAGTCAAAGCACCCGCTTGATTATTTTCTCATTTTTAAGGCAAGTGGAGGCTTGACTATATTACAAAGCTATGTAGAATCCTTGTTGTGATGTTATTCAATTGAAATGGGGAGTAATGGGGACTATTTGTTGGTGTACATGTGGTGTAGTGACAAATGTTCACCCGGGCACCAGAGTCAAGCATGCGGGTTTAAAAGCAAGAAATAAAAATGGGTAAATGTTTGATTACTTCATTATTTCTTATTGTGTAAGCATTTTTATGGTCTTTTGGTGCTCATGAGGTGCTATATTATATTCCATTAATTCCTTACATGAGATTATGAAAATGAGAGGTCTTTGTTGAATTATTGTGATATTTTATTTAATTAATTGCCCGTGGGGGGCTTGTTGACTTACTTACTAGGACATGTTTTTATTTTGAGTGGTACACCCTTGAGTGACTTATCCAAACTTTACTTGATTCCTCTTTGTTATGGAGCCTTTGCGTAGCTTTGGTTATGCATTCGATAATAATGTCTCTATTATGATTTACATATGGCTTTCCCACTATTTACTTGCATTTGAATATTGATTAAAAGGTATGTTTGTTAGGCATATAAAGTGAAAATTTCAAAGAGGAAGGAAACGGTAAGTGATATGAAAGACCATGGTTGATGTATGATTCTGGCGTTGTAGAGGTAATGAAATTTGATATGAAAGACCATGGATGATGTATGATTCCGATATGGAAAAGGTAATATTATTTAATATGATAGACCATGGATGACGTACCAAACATAGTAAAGATAATGATAATTGATGTGAAAGACCATGCCTGATATATTATTCCGGCGTGGTGAAGGTAAAGACATGTGACATATGGTGCTAGGGTTGATGTGCGATTCTAGCATGGTATAGGAATTAATACATGAGTGTATCCTATCCTTTGGAATTATAATGCATGAACCTTGACTCACTCCATGAATTGCCTCTATACTTTATAAGCACGTCTTGGTAGAATTCCCTATATCGATAGATGTGCTGTTAACTTGTCTCACTTATTTGTTATCTGAAGTTATATTATGAGTCCAAATGGATCTAGATGAGATTATTATTATGAGATGGTTTAGAATGATACTGGAAATTTCTATCTTGGCCTATTCTTATTAGTGTCCACTCCACGAGTTTGTTTCTTGGTTGTGTTGTATGTACACTTCCCACCTCGGGTGAGGTACTGGAATAAAGACTAATCAAGGTTCTATGGACTCCACCTATGATTCCTTGTCACAATGAATATGATATATTCCTATGAGTTGTGAAATGGACTCGATAGGGAGGCCTCCTCCAAATAGTATAAGGATGGGATTATACACTTAATATGAGTTGAGTATTGTGACTTGTAATATTTTATTTATGATATGTCTAAGGGACATCTGATTCAGATGTAGTGGACATCTTGATTTTTTTGATTCATTATTGGTTCTATTAGTTTATTAATTTTATTACCCCTATGCGTTGTATCTGTTATTTATTTTTATTATAACCTATTGGTGTTGTACTAATTCATACCTTACAATCTGGAAGATTGTGATTGGGATGATTGGAGTAGTTGGTGATTTTTCATTATTTTGTTTTAGTTACATTTTAGGATACTTTCTGAGTACCCTTGTTTATTTGATACTCGCTCCCTTATTTTTATACGCTTGTGTAAATACAGAGTCCGACACGATTTGATCATCTTCCTTTTGATCAAGTCTGAGACTTGTGTGTTCAGGGAGTCGAAGTACTTGTTTATCATTTGGTAGATGCCCAAATTCATTTATGTATGTATTAGGTCCTATTGAGGATCCTATACATTTGAGACTTATTGAGGATCCTATACCTATTAATTTCTTTTTTGGCTATGTATTCCTTATATTAGAGGCTTGTACATAGTGACACCATTTCTGGGTGTTTTAATAGATGGATTTTATATTGTACCTTCTTTCCTTCTCGTTGATTCATTATTTTTTGCATTTACCCTTGTAGAAATTATGTAGACTTACCTGTCTAAGTGGATTAAGGCAGGTGCCATCACGACATGGGATTTTAGATCGTGACACCTCAAGTAGTATTATTTGTTGAAGAATAAAATTAGCTAAGATAGATTTATAATCTAATTTAACTATGAAAGAGTACAACAAATTTATTGGTATATTTATTAGTATATTTTTATATATTAAATATCAAATATTTTAAATAAACATAAAGAAATATATCCTATTATTGCATATTTTCTGACAAATCTTGTAGGAAGAACAAAATATGAAAAACAAAAAATATATATATAAGCTAAGGAAGGAAAATACATCCGCCATAAACTTATCAAAGTATCACGACTAGATTTCAAGTTATGAGGCCACCTAAAATCCCTATTTGGTGAACCACTCATCAATATACAAGACAACTAAAACAAAGGTAAAAGCAAAAGATAGCATAATTATATAAAATAGGATAAAATGGAAGTCAAATACAGTAAAGAAATCCCCAAAACTTAATATCTAGTACAATGGGCCATTAAGAAAAACCAACAAGTCTGGAATAAGTACATAAACTGTATTTGGTTACTAATAAATAGTAAACAAGATAAAAGAGGAGGCATGGAAAGATTCGGTCACTAATGATCATCCTCTACTCTAGAATCAAAATAATTAGCACAAATCCACTAATCAATGTCCTTAACTCGTACTCGAATCTGCACAAGAAAGATGCAGAGTGTAGTATGAATTCTAAATAGCCGAAGCAATCGAGTACCCCAATTGGCACCATAAGCCAACTAGCTACATATAATAAATAAAAGTAGTAACTAGACAGATAATAAAATAAAAGTCACAAAAGTCAAACAAGTAGAGCAAAACACAGAAGAATTAGCTAACAAGACATAGACAAGTAAACAATCCAATAAAGCTAGTTATCAAGTATAAAATATTCAGGCAAAAGAGAATAAGAACGCACCAGAATCCATGCTCAACTAACAAGAGATAATAAAAGAGGAAAGTTATGGTGGTGTACCGATAACCTCATTAAAAGACATAAGGAAAGGAAAATCTGCAACCAAGTCATAAATAATATACAGAATGAAGGAAAGCCCAAATAATATGTCAGTAACTAAAATAGGAAACTAAACAATGAGTAAGTAAGCAAAGATCCCAATGAGTGCTCATACACCTGAGAGATACATACAAACGAAAATAAACTCCCAAGTAGCCCATGCAATTGGGGAGTACAACAAAAAAATAACAAACAGGGAGTGAAGTATGCAGAATGATATGATATGATGCAATTAAAATCTTGTATGCTCTTCCTCTGAACCCACTAGCCCAGAAGGCAGTACCCATGGAAGGTTGCAACCCGTATACATCTTCTCCCTATATACCGCTCTTTCGATTGCCCACAAGCCCAAATCGATAAGGTCCGTGAATATAGAAATTATATACAACTCAAAATCTTATACTGTACTCAAACCTCTGTTGGGTCTATCTCAATAATACCAAGTACCAATAATTGTGCAAAGTCGCAATTAGGTCTTAAATCAATAGAAAACTCAATGTATATATCTCAATCGTAATTGCGTTTAGTAACAACTGAAAAGCAGTGGAAAAGATGAAATGTAACCTTTTGTTACCAAATATTGGTGAAAATCATAAGTTTATACTTATTTTGATCTTATAATATTGAAAAGGGGCCCACGGGGCCATACAAGACTTCACAATCAATAACGTTGTACTCTCTTGGTCATAAAAATAGTAGCCATTAATACATAAAAACCTATTTTCATAATGAAGTCATGCACAATCAAAGGATCACAATCACTCTTGGCGATCTTGCATAGGCCTGGTATCACTACATCAAACTAGAAACCATCTAGTCATATTTAGGACACATAGATATTCTTAATAATTTTACTGTTTATGTTCTAGAGTCAAAATAAGACCACAAAGGGTTACAAGGAAATCTACAAGCATAATACAATATCGAAGAGAAATCCAGAACTGAATTAAAATAAATGTACATGGTCAAAGGTATCAATCCTAAAAATCTAAAGAATAGCTAATTAAAATAAATATTTCAAATATAAACCCATCTAAGATCGGTAAGTTGTAGCCTACCTGACATCCAAAAAGCAAGCTCATAAATACAAAGAAAACAACTCAGACATCAATAAAATGCTCCAAACAAATCCAAATAATTACTTAACTAGAAATATAAAAAATTACATATTAAAAGAAATGAGGTGATGCCTATAAAGCTATAATTTTAGCCAAGGTAAAAATCAGAGTCAAAATGGGTCCATAGGCTCGGTAACCTAAAACGCCAAATAAAAGGTAGCAGCGCATTCCTCTCATTACTCTAAATTTATACCCAAAATTTGGAGTAAAACGGAGCTAAGAATCAAGCTAAAATCAATAAATAAAGTAAAGGCAGAAGTTTATTAAATTTAGAAATTAGGGATGTAATTAAACAAAATTAGAGTGAAAACATACTAATAATTTAAATAAAAGATGAAGAAATATAATTCTCAACGTTAACTAAGGTTATCTGCACAACCCCAAGGTTTATCAATGGAGTAACAATTGGGTTTTGATGTAAAGAGATGAAGTAATGAGCCAAAATTTTGAGGTTCTGGGTTTAAATACCTTGCTACCAGGTAACCTTCAAAATTGTGTGGACTAAGGGAAACATCACATGAATCCTTATCACAAAGAATGGAGGGTTGACAGGTTGCTATTGCATAGATAAACTGAATTGCTCATTGTGGTCGCGAGAGCTTCAGTAGCGTGGATTCATTCGTGATCACGATGAAGAAAAGGAAATGCACCAGCAACTGTTCATTGCAGAAAATTTCACCCAGAATCAAACTTCAAACGATGATCCATAATGAGTTCGATACCTGATAAACTTATACCAAGTATGTTATCTACATGAAAATGACATTCTAGACTCACTGGTAAAGACCAAATCTTGATCCAAGATTGTTTTGATAAAATATTGTATCAAATCAACTCTCGGCCAAAATTTTTAAAATTCTAACAGAGTACTCAAAATGATACCAACTATCCAAGAAAACTGAGAAAATAAATCACCTAACTAAAAATCGATATTTTGAAGTTAATGGCATATTCAGATTTTTAATCTGAGGCTCGATCATCAAAAGTTAATCATAGCCAAACCTTTGAACTCCAAAAACCAAAAAGACATAAAATGATATAAATCACAACAAACGCTTCCGAAAATAAACCAAGAGTCAATTGAGATAAAAATCCATGTTCTAGAGCTAACAAAACTGTCAAAATTCAATACCAAATTCATTTTTAAGATTGTTGACTGAAATCAACAATTTCAAAAGTTAAAACACTAAAATAAAGAAACAAACATAAAAACCAAATGAACATTTAGGAAAACCAAATCACCGAGCCCTAAGTCATTTATTTACGATGCAATAAAACTGTGATACAAAAAAAATAATCGGAAGGTTCATTACAACATCCACTACTAAAAGACTTTAATCCCTGAAAGTTAGAATAAGAGAGTATCTAGAGGTACAAATAACTACGAATACTAAACCCGCAAGTAGCCTCCTCAATAGGGTGATCCCTCTATTGAACCTTTACCATCGAAATCTCCCTCAACCTCAACTTTCTCACATCTATATCCAAAATGAGCATCGGCTCCTCCACCATAAACAAACTCTCATACACCTGAACTGAATCATACTGAATCATATAAGACTCATAAGGAATATAATGGCATAACATAGATATATGGAAAACTGGATGCATAGTTGAAAACATCAGAGGCAAATCTAGGTTATAAGCAACACTACAAATGTGATTGAGGATCTTAAAACAACAAATATATATATGGTTGATCTTGCCCCACTTCCCAAACCTCATCATGCCCTTCATGGGACATAGTCGCAAAAACACCTAATCACCAACATTGAACTCTAAAGCACGATGTCAAAGGTCCGAATAACTCTTCTTCCTACTCTGGGTTTCCCCAAGTCTATCCTGAATCAAATGAATTCTATATAAAGAATCTCAAAGTAGTTTTGTACTTTAAATCCTGGACTCAAAAACCATTAAACCAACCAGGGGTGTTCAAAACCATCTACCATAAAAATCCTTAAAATGTGTTATCTGAATACTTGAGTGGTAGTTCTTATTATAAGAAAACTCAACCAAATCTATGTGCTAATCCCATGAATCACCAAAGTAAAAAAACACAAGTTTGCAACATGACCTCCAAAACCTAAATGGTCCTCTCGAATTGACCATTCATATATGGGGTGAAAATTTGTGTTGATGTGATCCTCTATACCCATACCTCATTGTATAGATCTTTAAAATTGAGAAGTAAACTAAGTACCATGGTCTGAAATGATAGAAATAAGAATACCATACAAATGAACCACCTAAGTGAGATAGATCTTGGCTAACTTCTCTGTGCTATATGAAGTGTAAACCAGAATGAAGTGTGTAGACTTAGTCAAACAATCAACAATAACCCAAACTAATTCATAACTCTAAGAAGTGTGTGGCAACCCTTAAAATAAAGTCCATAATGGTATGTTCTCACTTCCACTCTGGAATAAGAAGCCTTTACATCAAATCACCAGGTTACTAGTGCTCAAACTGACCTGCTGATAGTTCAAGCATCGAGATAAAAACTCTGTGATGCCTCTCTTCATACAACTCTACCAGCAAATCTATCTCAAATATCTATACATATTAACTACACCTAGATGGACAAAATATCTGGAACAATGGGCCTCATGAAGAATTAACTATATCAAATCACAACCCTTAAAACACAAATGAAACCCTTGAACCTCAAAGTACTCTCTGAGTCTAAATTATCTTTGTGGGTCATATCTGTTAGCAACCAATCATGAATATTAACCAAATTCGAATCCTTAAACAAATGTTGCTAAATTAAGAGAAATGAGAGCATAAGAAATGAGAAGCTTGGCTAGGAGAGGGTACATATATTACCCCTAGGATAAGCCAAAACTATGTACTATTGGTTTAGATTGGATGGGTAAATACTAAAATACCCCTTATTAAAACTATTGAAGGACCTAAGCAGACCTCCCCACAAGCCATTGTATGGGTCGAATGGGTACGTCTGCTTTTACAACTAAGGGGATATTAAAGGTAGCTTTCCATGGAGAGAGGTAATGATTCTATGCCTATGGTATGGTTCGTACAAGCAGTTGTACATCTGAAGTTAGGTTTATCCAAAAATTCATTAGTCTTTCCCATGATAGATCGTCCATACTGGCACTAGTAAGGTCTATGTGGGTTTCAATATGACTAGAGTTGAATTGTTTGGAGGGTCCTTTGAGTACCATATCACATTATCGATCATACACATTGTATGACACTAGTACGGTCTATACGAAAATTTATATGAATGAAAGAAGAATTTAAAACAAGCATTCCCTCACATGACACATCATACAAACTGTGGGGCATTAGAATGTCTTGTATGGATATTAATTCAAAATGAGATAGAAAATGGAAAAATATAATTCATCAAGTCATATTGTATGGACCTATGCACGTCCTATATGAGTATGCCATGGGTCGTACCCCTGCTTGTGGGAACTTGGGACTTTAGCTAGGAAAAATATTCTCAACTTCTTTTCCTAAGGAATTTAAGTTCGGTCAGGATTTTAAACATGGAATATGCACAGGGACTTACAATAGTCAATGGCAGCTCGTGCTTCCTTGAAATCCACCTACACTTTAAGCATTAAGCACAATGCTTCACAAAGTCACGAGAATATCAATGGGGAGTTATCTAATAATATCAACATTGAAGCACTGTAATGACCATTATGGTTATTTATGAGAAATACACCACATTTTGCATTCTAGAGTATTTCAGTAGCTGTCCCAAGTCATTTATGACTTTTTGGGACCGGTAGTATGGTTTCCTGGCAGCTCGATTGAGAAATATCTCAAATTATCTATTTTAGAGCCTAAAACTAACTACTCATTCACCAAAGTAAACTTTAATTTAAGACGAGTTCAAAATTAAATTTTGACAGTTTCTTTAGCTCGGGAATGCCAAACAAAGTCAAGTTTGACATTAAGTTTGTGTTTTGGAGTTTTCGTTTGCAATTTATGATCATTTGTAGATTTTAGTTAAGTTTAAGGCCTAATTTGGAGCTTGGGTGGTATTTTGGTACTCAGAGTGTCGGATCGGAATTCTGATGCTTCTATCAGCTCAAAAATGGTAATTTTAGGTTGTGGAGTTATTAGTTCATTTGTCAAACTTTTCATTGCATTTTTGAGGTGTTGGTGAGAAATTTTATGATTTTAAGCCTAAGGCTTGACTTGGTCAACATTTCCCT
>JBDJHY010187102.1:0-11546 GCA_039654485.1 Withania somnifera
GGTAACCTCAAGTGAGAAGATGAAATAGATGAATAAGAGATAAACAACTGATACCACATATTGTAAACCCAGCCATCTATCAGGACACACTTAATCCCACATAGTATACATCAAGCCGTTAATCAGAACAGCTAAAATGTAATAATAATAAGAATTAAATAATATAAATGCGATGGCATGGCACAGTTAGATATTCTGGTTGAGGCAGAGCCCGAGGTTACTATGATTGCGGTGAGATAGGTCACTATTCTAGGGACCGCCTATGACATCAGGTTATTTAGCTGGAAGTTCAGACTAAAGAACCTCTATAAAAAGTACCACCACTTGCTAGAGGTGGTCAGTTAGTGAATCGAGGTGATCGTTGTTGGGGCCATAGGAATTGAGAAGGGATTAGAGGAGGAGGTCATCAGGGTGTTGAGTTCCGTCAGTTCTATGGCATGCCTGATAGATCCCTACCAGAGTCTTTTGATGTTATAGTTTTGGGTATGTTATTTATTTCTCACCATCCAACCTTGGTATTGTTTGACCCTGGTTATACATATTCCTCTGTATTTATGTACTTTTCACTCTATTTGGGTGTTGTGTGTGAGAATTTTCTTGTTCCCGTGAGTGTGGCTAATCCCGTAGGTGAGCCTATAATTGTGGAACGTATCCACCAAGTGTGTGTTGTGACCGTACGGGGCTTGGACACTCAGGCTGATATTATGGCTCTAGACATGATTGATTTGAATGTAATTCTTGGCATTGATTGGTTATCCCTTTATCACGTGGTCCTAGATTGTTTTTCCAATACCGTGACCCTATCCATGCCCGACGTGTGTTTGGTAGTATGGCGGAGCCCTAGTAGAAAATCTCCGATACTAGTGGTACCCCATATCTAGGCTAGTAGATTTTTAGTCGGGGGTTCTATTACTTATTTAACTTATGTTCATGATGTGAGTTTTGATCCTTATTCCCCTGAGTCCATGTCGGTTGTCAGAAAGTTCCTTAATTTTTCCTGATGAGTTTTCTAGCCTTTAGCTGAGCATATTGTTGATTTTTCTATAGAGGTTGAGCCAGGTACTAGACCTATTTCTATAGCACCTTATCGCATGGCTCCAGCAGATCTCCAGGAGCACAGTGTTCAGTTGTAGGATTTGGTTGCCAGAGGTTTTATTCACCCTAGTGTTTTTCCATGGGGAGATTAGTATTATTTATGAAGAAAAAAGATGGGATTACGCGTATGTGTATAGATTACAGGTAGTTGAATAGGGTTACCATCAAGAATAAGTATCAGTTGCCATATATTAATGACCTGTGTGATCAGCTTTAGGGTACGGCGGTGTTCTCAAAGATGGATTTTTGATCGAGTTATCACCAGTTGAGGATTCAGGATAGGGATATCTTGGAGACTGCTTTTTATACTCGATGTGGGCACTATGAGTTCCTGGTTATGTCATTTGGGCTGACTAATTCCTAGCTACATTTATGGAACTTATGACCAGAGTGTTCAGGTTGTACCTCAATTCTTATGTGATTATTTTTATTAATGATATCCTGGTGTATTCTCGTAGTTGATATCAACACGAGGAGAATTTGAGAGGTTTAATCCTAATATTCAGGATAGAGCAACTTTATGCAAATTTTTTTTAGTGTGCCTTTTGGTTAGATTCGGTTGCATTCCTTGGGCATGTTGTATCTTTAGTTTGTATTAGTATTGATCTGGCTAAGGTTTTAGCTATTCGTGATTGGTTTTAACCCACCATTCCCTCTGAGATTCATAGCTTTGTTAGGTTGGTAGGCTATTATAGGCGATTCATGTAGGGATTTTCATCTATAACAGCTCCAATGACCAGATTGACCTAGAACGACGTTCCTTTTTAGTAGTCTGAGGATTGTGAGTCCAGCTTCCCAAGGCTCAAAGAGTTGCTTACTTCTACATCGGTAGTGACTCTTCTAGTTAAGGGCCAGCCTTATACTATTTATTGTGATGCATATGGTATTAGGTTAGGGTGTGTTTTGATGCAGGAAGGTAGATTCATTGCATATGCCTTACGTCAGTTGAAGGTTCATGAGCGCAACTACCCCGCCCATGATTTAGAGTTGGCAGCGGTAGTTTTTGCGCTCAAGATTTGGAGACATTACCTCTATGATGTTTACTGTGAGATTTTCACTGATCATCATAGTGTAGAAAACATTTTAAACCAGAGGAAGCTCTCAGGCAAAGGAGATGGATCGAGCTCCTGAAGGATTATGACATCAACGAGAAAATATAGTTGTAGACGCTCTAAGCCAGAAGGTTTTTAGTATGGGCAGTTTGACTTCTATTTCTTTTTTAAAGAAGACATTATTCTTAGACATTTAGTCATTATCTAACCATTTGGTCTGACTGGACATATCAGACCCGAGCAGAATCTTTACGCATATCGAGACTAGACCTACCATGTTCAATCATATTCGACAACAATAGTATGAGGAAAGATCCTTAGTTTATATTCGAGAGTTGGTTCTGAAGGGTGATTACAATGGTGCATCAGTAGACTCTGACGGGGTATTGTTGATGAGCATCAGTATTTGTGTTCCTAGAGTGGATGATTTGATTCAAACTATTCTTCATGAGGACTATTGTACTAGGTATTCTATACATCCAGGCATCACGAAGATGTGTAGAGAACTGAGACAACACTATTGGTGGATTCGTTTGAGATCAGATGTTACCAGGTTTTCTTCCCGAATCTTAAAATTCTAGTAGGTGAAGTTTGAGCATTGCAAACCAAGTGGTGTGTTGCAGCAACTCCTTATTCCTGAGTAGAAGTCAGAAATGATCACCATGGACTTTGTTTCAGGACTCCCTCGTACTTTCATGGATCATGATTGTATATATGTCATCGTGGATCGATTGACCAAATCCGCACACTTTTTACCGACTTTGTCTTCTTGGGAAGCTGACAAATTTATGACATTGTATTCATAGAGGTCCTCCATTTGTATGGGGTGGCCATTTCTATCACCTCGCGATTTTATGAGGATAGTGCAACGCAAGGAGGGTACCAAGGTAGCTCTGAGTTTTCCACCCACAGATAGATGTCAGTCTAAGTAGACTATCCAAGATATACTACAGGCTTGTGTGTTAGATTTTAAGGGTAGATGGGATCAACACTTAGCTTTAGGATAGTTTTCTAATAATAACAGCTACCATTCTAGCATTCAGATGGCACCATTTGAGGCCTTATACAAAAGGTGTTGCAGATCGCCAATCAGTTGTTTTAGTAGCATTAAGATATTGTCTCAAGCTTATGACCTAATTCGGGATGTTACAGAGAGAGTTCGGGTTATTCAGGATAGACAATGGATAACATAGAGCCATCAGAAGAGTTATGCAAACCGTAGGCTTCGACCTCTGGAGTTCAGTGTCAGGGACATGGTCATTTTATAGGAGTCTCCCATGAAGGGAGTTATGGTATTTGGTCGAAGGGGAAAGCTTAGCCCTAGGTTTATCATGCCATATGTGATCATAGAGAGGATCAGGGTGGTTTCCTATAGGTTAGCCCTACCTTCAATGTTAGCCACCATTCACCTAGTGTTTGATGTGCCATGTTTCATCCTTACATGTCATATCCTTCTAATTTACTTTATTCTAAGTCAGTTCAGTTCGACAACCGTTTGTCTTATGTGGATCATCCTGAGGCCATTATTGTTAGGGATGTAAGATGGTTTAGGTCTAGAGATATTCTAGTTATGAGGGTTAATTGGACTCACCGCCCAATTGAGGAAGCTATATGGCAGACAGAGTGGGATATGCGAGCCCAGTTTCTGTACATATTTGACTTTTCAGGTACTTCTCCATTTCTTTAACTTTCTCGGATGAACGTTCCTGTAGTAGGGGATGTTGTAATGACCCTTGAGATCGTTTTCATATTTTTACATTTTCATTTCATTTAGAGTGTTGTTTTAACTTGTACAATTCATTTTAGACTTGCTGGGATCGATAGGTTTTGTCCCTGGAAGTTATTGTGGTGTAATTCCTTTATCATTATGGCTTTTAGGGACTTACACAGTTCATATGATCTCGAATCTCCTTTACTTCAATTTCATTGAGTCCAGAATATCATTTATATAAGGATTTCATATGTGGAGTTATATAATTGGACTCCATTTCCATCTCGTGTGCGTTTTGAAAATTTTCCCAAAATCTATCAGGTTTGGCCCCCGGGGACCGATTTATTGGCCAAAAGGATTGATAAATTGGTACTAGTACTGATCATCCATTTTGACCAATTTATCGATCAAAGCGGTGCTTATTAGTTATAAAGTGCTTTTCCAATCCCTTTTTCTCTATATTTTTTTTTTTAACAAAATCTTCATTTTCCTTTAATTTCTTGCATAAATTAAGTATTGTTAAAGAAATTTAACTAGATTCTACTCCGTGGAAATGCGTTACGGTGGTTATATGATCATTTTTATTGGGTAATTCTTTGTTTCTTTATTTTATAAACTTCTCGAGATTATATCTTTCGATTCTACCATCAAATTGAGACTTTATTTTGTATTGTACGATGTATGAGATGTACTCGACGATTGCTATAAATATTTTATTTTTTGAGATCTTAGGGTTTATGGACCTTATCTTAGCCAGGATTTTGGCCCTGTTATTTATATAGAAATGAGTCTTGTTTTACTCGTATTAACACGTTGGTTACATTTTTTTTCTATCCATAAGTGATTTCGAGCTTTGTACATGATTTTTGACATTTTAGAGCATTTTTTAGGACATTGCCAGAATCTAGGTAGCCTATAGCCTACTTTCTTCATTTTGGGTTTTTGTATAGTGTATTTATGGTAAGGTTCTAGCTTAGGGATGGGATGATTATTTGGGCCCCGGTATGCTTATTTATCCAACCTATGGCCTATTTTGCTTGCTTGTAGCTTAAGTACTTACCCTACAGAAGTACTTCCCTACCCCTAGGTTTCACGCCGACTATAGACTTTAAATATGGCTAGGGTAGGAGTAACACCTTTGATGCGTATCTTCATATGCCTACCCTGGACCATAGTGAGGCTGTGGAGGGGAATAATCTAGTGATCGAAGATTAGCATCTATCCTCAAAAGCAGGCTGGTGGCTTTTAGAGCCGATCTAGGTAGACTGATTATTTCTGTTTTACCTGAGTTATTATGTGTAATTGTGGCAGGTGTGGATTGTTTTTGGGGCCATAAATAGCTAGATGTGGCCTTGTCGGTCGGTTAGTAGCCGAATTACCCCGTACCTAGTTTGGTATGGTACGACTATGATAGGTCATTAGCTGTTTCATATGGTGACCTCGTGGTTGGACGGTTATAGGTATGTTGGGTAGCAGCTTCCTAGCCTTATGGTATTGTACCTAGACAGTGACGGCTATGTTGGTTAGTTAGTAGCCTTCATGGTTATTTTGTAATTTTTGCATATTTTGATTATTCTACTCTTTTCATAGCTTTAGTATGGTGTTTGTGGTCTGAAGAGTGGGTGACATGGCTTCCAAATATTTCAGAGAGCAATCAAAGAATTTTTTCAGTTTTAAAGGCTTTGAAGTTGGAATGGTTGACCAAATTAAACATTTGATAAAGATGAGCTCAGAATGAAACTTCACCAATATCGATAGGTATAAAAGGTGATATTTGGATTTTAGTCCCAAGACTTTCTAATGAGTTTTGAATCGCTGGTTGAAAATTTAAAATTTAGAGCTTAAAAATTTACTTTGATCAATATATGGTCAAGATGATCTCAGATTGGTGTTTTAATGGTTCCTACAGTCCCGGAATATCATTTAATTCTAGTAGTATATATGATTTATATACATGGAGTTCCAAATAAATTTCGAGGGTCTATTCGGATATTTTGAACTTAAACTAAACTGCTAATTTTCTACTATCTGGTGCCAGCTAATTTCTTCTTCGCGTTCGTGAATAAAGGATCACGTTCACAAAGAAGGAAGAACAATTTCCTTTGCATTCTTGAAGGAAAACTAGCATACAAATTGGATTGATTATCCTTAATGATCGCAAATGGAGGATCACATATGTGATTGTCAAATCATCTTGGGGGTCATTGTTGCCGGTGTGTAACCAGTTTATGAAGAAGACTCTGTACCTGATAAAATTTGATTTCATTTTGCAAACATTAACTATATAACTTGATTTTTGGAGCTTAAAAACTCATTTTTGGGCCATTTAAAAAGGGAATTTCATGATTCCTTCATTGGGTATGATTTTGAACTATTACTTATACATTCCACAGTATCTTATTTATAATTACACCTTTAAGTTGATGTTTTACATTATCACTAAGAGAAAGTTTTGATCTCAAGTTATGAAAATCTATTTATATGATTTTATGGTTGTTTTGAGCTCTGTTTTTTGATGAAATTTTATATTGGAGTTTTTATATTATGGATAATATAACTTTTTCAAATTATATTCTATTTTTTTCATTAGAGGCTCAGATTTAACTTCTTGGTATCAAAATAAAAGTATAGATATTCATAAACTTGATTTCTTATTTAAATTATGTACTGACTAGATTAGGTTATTTTGGAGGCTTTTAGAAGGAGAAAAGTCATCATTTATTTTTTATTACTTTGGTTTAAGGCAAGTTGATAGTTGTTTTTGACTCTTTATGAAGTGTTAGTATATTACTGACTATGTATGTTGTGTTTTAGGGTGATGTGATTCTGTATAAATAAGATGATGAGCATTTATATAGGTACCAATGTCATTTTAAGAGAGTTTTTGACTATTTGATTTGTTTGTACTAATTCCTTTCCTTAAGAGCATGATTTGTGTCACTGTTGATTTAATTTAATCTTCTATCATGCTAGTTGATGAATTATACTCTTTTTTATAAATTCGGGATAAGATTTTGATAATGACATGTGGTAATTGTTATACTAGTTGTACATTAAGATGATATGGTAATTCCTATGACCTAATCAAGAAGTGAAATGCAAACTTGAAATGAAAGTGAACCTAAATCATATCTTGAGAATATTGTTTGAGATTCATGATTGATATTATGGGTCAAGGTGCATGAATGCATAGGTATAATAAAAAAAGAGTAGTGAGTTATTGATTTTTTATGAGTTGTTTGTATCTTACAATTTGTATTTGTTGATGGGGATTAGGGTTGCGTGCCTACACATTATGCATTACATTTCTCTTTTTTTTTTTGGGTCAAAAGTTTGCCTTCTATCTATTGTATTAGAGTTAAAAGAAAATAAATAACAAAAATAGGCCCATTAAATAATAAACCTAATAAAACAAAAAGACAACAATAATTGAATGCAACAAAAAAATCTGGAATAGTCTCAAAATGAAAAGTGAATTCTCTTTATTTTCTTCCTCTTGTCAGAGAAAAATTGCTCAACCTTTTGCTAGATCTTATCGAGATGAAGATGGAAAAAGTATAACAACTACTCACTGTGCTAAAGTCACAACACTGTATATGTATTACATAGTGTTTGGATTGTTTTCACCCCACACATTCCATAAATCTCACAAATATCATGAAAACAAGCCCATTGAAGACTTTTTCAACACAATATGAGCAAATATAATGAGTGATTTATAGCTAGTAATTATTCTCCATTAATTTATGAGAATCGATATGAGATCTGGCTAATCCACTGTAGCTTTTCTATTCCTACAGGCTGAGCTAATAATTAATAACACTGCAAAGAAAAAGATAATTCTTCCTGATACCTAATACCTACCCCAACCAGGGATAGGTATTCCTAATCATCAGATATAGGTTTATGGTAATCTCCAATATCATACTAAAATATGACATCTTTCTCCTATGTTTGATGATATTTCTACTCTTCCAAATCTACCACACTGTATAAAGGTTTTAGATTGGATGGCACTTAAATACTCCTCCGTTTATGCACTGTATCTTTAAGTTGTAGGAAAGGTCCAGTAAACTTTGTAGCAGCTGCACAAACTTGCCAAATTTTAAAAGTAAAATGCTCAATTACACCTAGAATGTAGTATTATAATTATCAATACATTCACCCAATTACGGAGTCGAGGTCAATCCCATAGAGATAGAGTAGTCTATTTTTACCTTCAAGTTTAGAAGTCACTAAAAGCTTGTGATAATAACAAAAAATGTGGGGTTTTATCAAAACACTTTCGAATGCTTGTAAACATTGTTATCAATTGAGAGAGTTGGTTTACGAAATATTACTTGGAATTTGTAATCAATGTCAAAGATAACTTAGGGTGTGTTATTGTTGATTTATGTCCATGTGTAGGTAATTAACATTTTTCTTAATTCAACTAAGATTGTGGGTAGGATAGATTATAATTATTAATGATAATTTCTCTATTGAACATAAAATTCACATGGGACTTGACAGCGTTCAACTAAAAGAAGAGAAAGAAGAGACAACTCCACAACCATACAGGAAAACACACTTCCCAAAACCTGGTGTCATGGCCGATGAGCTACAATAAATATATATAACCAGAACAGAATGTAATTTTTCATGACCAAAATATATATAAAAAAGTTATCGCAAGTACGAATGGAACAACTCCAATATATAAGAAGACTAGGAGCAGCAAAGATGCTTGATACTCACCATATCTTTGGAACAACACAACTCTATCTGGATCTATCGTCACTCCGCTGCTGACTCATGCCCAGATATGCACCAAAAGGATGCAGAAATGTAGTGTGAGTACCAAAAACAATAGGTACCCAGTAGGCATAGGATAATTGAGTAGCAATAAGCATAGATAAGGTAAAAAACAATCAATACAAAAAGATAGGGCAACAACAAACTGGCATAATCAACTCATAGATAGTCAAACAACATTCTACTTACTTGGATCCTCAGTGAAACCATAATCAGGTGAGGCTACACACAAACAATATCAAATAAATCTCAAAAGTACACTAACAGCCGAAATAAGCATAAAGTACTGCCCAAGGGGTGCTACAAGATACCCTAATACCCATACGTTGTCTCCCTCAGTGAAACATGGCACTGCAGAACCATATATATAGAGAGAGGTTCACACCAAGATGTGAAGAACAACCATAGAAGATCTCTATTCGTATACTTATCCTTCCTCCCGTATCGCTGACATCGATGTAGCGACCTAGGTCGGAGAGTCTATGGAGGGAATAAGTTCTACATACACTCTTTCACAAATACCAAGTAATGGCATAATCATCAAGAAGAAATACCAAATCCCAGCCCGAGATCGAGCCCGTAAATATGCATAGCAGGAGAAACAGGTAAAGTCCAGTTTCCCCAAGTCAACACATAGCCTCTATCTATCAAGTATCACGTAACATCAGAAGAAAGTAATAATCACAATATCAGTATAATGACAACAGATACACATCAAGATTAAATAAGCAACCTACCTAGGATCGGCCTCTAGGTCACCAAATAGCAAATTTAGAGATGGCTAGTAAGCCCTAACCACTAGTATTAATGACCCTCACTGTTATTTAAGATAAATACATGATGTTTTTTATTCTAGATCATTTCAGTAGTTATCCCAAGTCATTTAATACTTTTTGGGACCAGCAGTTCGGTTCCTTAGCCCCTCGGTTACTAAGTCGGTTACCAAGTTAGTTACTAAGTACTCATTGACCAAAGTCAACTTTCCTTCAAAAGGAGTTTGGAATTAAATTCTGACAGTTCCGTTAGCTCTGGAATGCCAAACAAAGTCAAAATTATCCTTAAATTTTTGTTTGCAACTTATGCATTTTTGTAGTTTTTAGTTAAGTTTAAGGCCTAAGTTGGAGCTTGAATAATATTTTGGTGTTCGGAGTGTTGAATTGGAATTATGACGCTTTCATCAGCTCCATAATAGTGAATTTAGTCTAGTTTGACCCTTGGTAAGCTTCCCAAGGTGTTCATGCTCGATTTGTGTTGTTATGTCGAAATTTAGAATTTTTTTAGTTTTGGCTAAGTCTTGGTTGGGGGTCATTTTCTCTAAAACAACCTCCGATGTCAATTTCATCAATCTTGTTGAGTCCAAAATGTGTTTTTCACATAAAATACGTATTTGTTTTGTCAAAATTGAACTTTGTTTCATTTTCAAAACTCCGATTGAAATTTAAAAAAATAGTTATTTTGCTAGTGCAGCTTTGACTGGTAAATAGGTCAAAGTGTCAATTTATCGGCAAGGATCGATAAATTGGACACTCTGTCGAAAAATCGACTAGATCAGGTTCCGATAAATTGGTCAATTGTTTGATAAATCGGTGCTTGTCAGTGTCAAGGGTGCCGATTTATCAACATTTTTGGTCCGATAAATCGGAACCTGAGGGTATTTTTCTTTAGTTTTCACCCGTTTTGGAGTATTATTTTCCTAACTTTTTCCCTTGTTTACTCTCTAAATTTAGTGTGAATTGTCTTGGAAACTTATCCAAATTTCATAGAAAAGTTTCTTAAAGATCTTGTACGTCATCCCCACCTTCGGTAAGTAATTTCATCCATTAAATTTCATCAAAGTTAGAGTTTTTCCTCCATTAATGCCCTAGTCATGGGTTCTTGATTCCTTCAATTATATCCGAAGTTATGTAGTAATTCCTTGCTCTATAGGGTTATTATTCATCATTGTAATATTTTCTTTTCCAAATTCAACATATAAATTCATAAATGTCGAATCTTTAGCCTTTTCTATACTTAATTTTTTATGGGTTGTTCAAGGGTTTTTCCTTACTCGAATTGTGCTTAATTTTCGAGCACGATTTTAGGCCCAATTTTAGGTCCATTCCCGAGCTTAGCATAAATTATACCATTAGACTCGTATTGAAATATAAAATACTTTTACACAAGTTTCAAAGTATTTGGAGATCGTTCGATACCATTCGGAGTAATATTTGCGAGCTTGCAATGCTTAACGACAGGTAGGCTCCGTGGGGCTATCTATGGGTCTATAACTCTAATAATTGTACTAAATAGCATCTGTGGGTTGGTTAGATAGGTGGTTATAGTGACCTTGTACCATTCTTTCATCCGTTCCCTTGTTGATATATATTTTGGCATCCGGATTTATATAGCGCCTATGACTTAGGAGTTGTCCAGCGAAACCTATGTAGGGCATAGGTAGTTGTTATTATATGAAAATATATATTATTGTTGATATGTTGTGCATTTAAGACATGAGAGGTTGGAGCTTTGGCTCCAATGAGAGTGCATTGGGGCTGGGTCAGTATCACTACCTAAGTATTGAGCCGAAGAGACTAGAGATTGATGTTCGTAATAATGATGAATAATGATATAAAATAATAATTTGGAATATTCTAATAATAATAATAACATAAGTTATAAACTTTCAACTGTTTTAGATTCGGCATTGTATCGAGCGCCCGATAATACTATTTATTTATTTTAGCCCAGGCTTTACATTCTGGCACCGAAAATATCATTTGACTAATAAAAGTTGGGACTTGAGATCGACTCCAACTTCTGGTACTTGAGTCCTTCATCGTAGGGCAGTGAGTACAACTTTTTGACACTTATCACACTTGTTGATTATGGAGACATTGATTATAGATGTCCATTGA
>JBDJHY010187112.1:0-11940 GCA_039654485.1 Withania somnifera
TTGATTTGTTTTATGTTTTGTATGCATTACTATTTTGAAAAAGTAACTTGATTTTGACAGAGTAATAATAGAAAACTAATTTCTTAACACTATGGAATCCTATTTTCTCACTATCATTGTAGATTCTTGATATTGCCTACGAGGAAATAGTTGGATTATACAGAGACTTTATTTTCCTTTCGTGGCTATACTTGAGGTTTTTCACTGAGGTATGATATACGGGCTAAGACTAAATTTTGTCATTTTTTCCTTGATGACAATGGAAGCAGTTGACACTTTTATGAGGATTTTGTACGTGGGACTAGATTCCTCTACTGACCCTTTGACACTAGGTGGTTATTATTGAGATACTACTACTAGGCAAGAGCAGCAGCCCAGTGGAGGGGTATACTAGAGTATGTGAGGTGTAAGTATATTGAGAAGCTTCCATAGGTATTACTCTTTGAGGAGTCTTCGTACCGAGGAGGGTGTGTATGAAACTATTCACTCTTCGTCACCCATTTGCATTGCATTGTAATCTTTAGAACTTATAAGGGGAGTACCTATTAGGTTACTTTGTTACCTGGTTGTACCAACCGGTAGTATGGTATGTTTTACGTGTTTGTTTGCTAGTAGAATTTTTTTCCCTTCTATCTCTTGTAGGTAGCATTCGTCCACTTATTGTATTTGTTGTTAGCATATCTTGTTATTTGTTTTTTATTCTCTTATTAGTCCTTCCTTGTGCTTCTTACATTGGAGCTCCAAGTACATGTCGCGTTTGGCCATGATTTTGTTGTGGCGCGGTTCTGTATTTTATACACTGATAGTTGACTTTCCTTCATATTGTTAGTTGATGTTGAACATACTAATAGTTGATCCTTCACCGCACTTACTAGCTATTACTGTGGTTACACCTTTTTGGTTGTTCATTACGTGCTATTGCCTTAGTTTATTATGATTATTCTTTACCTTGCCTTTGCTTAATTTTTCCCAGTTGGCCTATGATGCGTACTAGGTACCCATTTTTTTTGGTACTCACGCTACACTTATGCGTCTTTTTGTAATGAAGGTCCTAGTATGAGTCAATAGAGAAGATGTGATTGTACCAGCTAGTTGGTGTTGTTTTAGGAGATACGGTGAGCAGTCGGCATTCAAATTGATCGGTCTTCCTTCTATCATCATAGATGTTCTAGTTAGAGCCTGGATAGCTATGATGTAGTTTTACCTTTTTGTGGATTGTATTTTCTGATATTGTGTATATAGATGCTTCATAGCCATGACACTAGGTTCTGGGGAATTACTTTTGTTATTATATTCTATTTTTTTTTTCTTCTCTTCTCTTTAACCCCTTCTTTTTATTTTGATACTTGATATCGACATATTGTTATATGGTTTGGGATGGTATTGTGCTTGTCTAAAGGTGGGATGTAGATGCCATCACAACTCAATTTTTTGGGTTATAACAAAGTGGAATCAGAGCTCTAGGCTCACCCATATCACTAGATGTAGGAGCAAGTGTCTGGTAGCGTCTTACAGATCTGTACTTAGACATTTGTATCCTATCTTTTAGAGGATATAGGGAATGTTTTAGAAAATATTATCACTTCTTGTCTCCTTAAATGTGTTTTATGGTCACTAGGTTTCTTATCACCTCATTCAGCTCTACTATTTTCACATGACTAGGAAGAGGCCCTCAGTGGGCACTAGTGAAATTCTTACATGCATTCCTAGGGTTTCTAGAGTCAGAATCAAGCGCAAAAAGACCACATCTTCAGAAACAGATTTCAGGTGTCATTTTTAACTCTAGAAAAAGTTGTATTCATGTCGATTCTACAGAACACTAGGGTTTATTCATAGGTATCAGCTATGTTTTGAGAGGTGCATGTATTGAGGATGAGTTTGATAATTTCCAGCAGGCGTCTTTGACCGTTTGGGACTATGCAACATTGTTTGATAGGATGAATAGACATATCCCTACCTTGTATATCACAAGATATAGAAGGGTATTGGACTTCTTTAGAGGATTTATTTTGCCGCTCTGCATGATGATTGGGCATTGGTAGAGCAAGGCATACTCTTGGACAGATCTTTAGACTATTGGTGGAGTATTAAAAGGCTTATCGCAAGGCTTATAAGGTTGGTGGTCAGGGAATCCACAAACGACAGTGGCTTGTCGTGATCCATCTCAGGATCATAGGGATAAGAATCCTAGGGTTCTTTCTATAGGTGGTTGGTTTGAACACAAGGTTATTGATTTCTCCCTTTCTAGGACTCTTTTATCATAGCATCTTTGGCAGAGTAGCCAGAGTTTAGGCAAGGCTCAACTAGTTTTGCGTTTTATTTTAGAGAATGGTTTCAGTGAACCCGAAATATGAGTTAATGGTATGGTAGATAGATAGTTTAGCGGTAGCAACAAATCCATCTAGGTTAGCCTATTCATACCTTTTCTCAGTTAGCCAATAAAGGCCAAGTAGCTCATCTTCATTATTGCAGGGTTGTGGTAGTAAGAGTAGTTTTAATTTATGGTCCCACTCAAAGAAGGACCCGGGATTCTTATGAGTGTGGTGCTACAAGACATTGGGCTAGAGAGTGTGTGCATCTCATATATAGTAGACAGTGATTGCAGTTTTTCCTTAGCAGTTAGTTAGAGCGAGTGCTGGTATTTATGGTTCTTTTTATGCTTATGGAGGAGTCGATTATTGGGATAGGAAGCGCCAAGATTATTGATATCTTGGTCACATAGGCCAGCAGAGTCTTCTAGCAGTTTCCCATCCTTTGTTTTGCAATATGGTGTTGGGTGTTCCGGGTGCATTATCTGTGAGATCTATTTATGACATGATTCTATTATATACCCTAAATAGTAGGCTTATGTTGACTTAGACATAACTCTAATTTATTTCTTTCTTACTATATTTGTGCTAGCTTGAGTTGATTTCCCTCGTGGATGTTGTATCATAGATGTAATGACCCACTCGATCATTTCCTTTCCTTTTGTCTTTTGTAATGCGTAGAGCCTTTTGGGAGTTTTCCAAAGTTGTTTATGACCTACTAGGACCAGTAGCTTAGTTCCCTGGTAACTTGTTTTCCTGTTATCTCAGTTTCCTTATTTTGGAGGTTCAGTAGTGAAATACTAGTAAATACACTCGGAATTGAATTTCGATAGTTCTAATAGCTCTGGAATATCGACTTTGGTATAGTTGGATCTTAAGTCTATATCCTAGGATTTTTGTATTGAATTGGGTTGTTTTGTAAAATTTTCACCACAAAACATTTGGGGTGTTTTGTAGAAAATTTGGCCCATCCAAATTTCATTCTTGGGCCTAGCCCAAGCGACAGAGAAGTAAGGGCCTGGCAGTATATAAACTATATCCTTGAATTTTCAGATCATTTTTCCCATCTTTATTTTTCTGCTTTTCTCCGTCCAACCTGCTATTGAGTTCCAAAACTCAACCAAATTAAAGGGAAGTCCATCCCCAATCTCACCCTTGTCTTTCCCCTTGTTAGTAAGTTATTTCTCTTTCATCTTTTTGTAGAAATGGTAGTTGTTCACCATTGATAAAAACTTGACTGAATGTAGCTTTTTTCTTTATTTAGACTTGTTTTATTGTAGCTATTTTATCTTTATTTCCAGTTGGTTTATCGTTTAATTCATGAGTTCTAGCATGTAGTTGTTTTAACTTTATTTCTATTTAGTTTATGGTTCAATTTATGTGTTCCAACTTGTAGTAGTTTTATCTTTATTTCCCAGCTGGTTTATGGTTCAGTTCTTGAATTCTTTGTTATAGCTATTTTATCTTTATTTCCTAGTTGATTTATGTTTTATTTGTTGAGTTCCAACTTATATATGTTTTATCCTGATTTCCCACTTGGTTTATGTTCAATTCCTGAATTCTAGTAGGTTATTGCTCTATGATGGGTTTTTTCCACCCAAAATGTGTTATAGGTTTGTTAGAATTAGGGACTCCTGATGCTCATTTGAGACCCGCCGGAGGTATCCCCTCTATTGAAAGGGGTTACTGCAGATCAGAGACTGCCCCAGTGGCCCTGAGGTCACCTTGGTATAGTCATGTTAGCGCCCCGAGTTTGCCTTAAAAAGGCCACATTGGTAAAGTCACACTAGCACCCCGAGGTAACCATGACGAGGTCACCTTTTTGAGGTCGCCTTGATGAGGTAACCATAGCGAAGTAAGCTATCACAGGTTACACCTGCGCCCCAGGTCATCTTTGTGAGGCTGCCTTGGTGAAGTCACGATAAACCTTTGTGAGGTCGCTTTGGTGAGGTCGTCGTGGCGTGGTCACCTCAGCGAGGTCCATCCCAGCATCCCCCTACCCTCTAAATAGGGCTTCACCCTTTCATTTCAGTTCATCATATTTACATTCTCAGTTTCTCCTTGAGCTAATTTTTGGATAACGAGTCCCTCTTGAGTTGAGGGCTACGCGCCAGGGTGTTAGTTGTGTTCCCGAGATGCGGGACCCACTTCTCAACCCTAGTTACTAGTGCAATATGGGTCTTATTATTGATATTTTGACCTGTGGACTTGTAATTTGTATAGCTTCATGTGATATCAACTGTGTAGAAGCTTCGGATCTACGGCGTGTGCACTTTGGGGATTTCTACCGGCGTCCAAGTAGGCTACGTTTATTTGTGCATTATGGACTGTGTTGATATTATTATGCTTGTGATATGGCTAGTAGTGTGGGCTGGGTTACTTAGGCTTATTTTTGCTTTCTATTGGTACCCTGGTTGGATTTTGAAGGGCTCATGGTAGGGTATAAAGGGAAAAAGGTTGCATGCTCGGTCATGGCCCACCATGTGGAGGCCATTGACAGCGAAAATTATTTTATCTATTACGCAACGAGTGTGGTGAGATGGGCTCTTAGCTGGTGGCCTTTGACTGATCTTAGACTCTGTTTACTCTATGTTTTCATTGTTATTTATCCAATTAATGTTGCTAAACTGATACCTTTATATATTTATAGTTTATACTATTACTGGAACTAAAGGGTTGGACCCTTGTTTTGATATTTGCACTAAAGGTCTAGGCCCTCATTTGTATTATTGCACTAAAGGGCTAGGCCCTAGTTTTGATTATTGCCAATAAAGGGATAGGACCTTGTTTTTTTACTCGCACAGATAGGGGGTGTGTGTCTGAGGTTGATAATATTCCAGTTTACTTTCCTGCACCCCTGTATATTTCTTTAGGTATAATAAGTGCTCACCGAGCTTAAGGTGGAGTCGCAGTGGGTTTTGTTGTACGGTATGTGCCCACCGGCGGGATAGGGTGCCAGGTAGGTTATGCTGTGTTATTTGTACTTACAGGTGGTATGCAACACCGGTGGGTTCTTTTGTGCTTACTTTTATCCCACATTTATTAGTAGCCTTCTATTCTATCGTTATTGGTGGTTCTTGCGTACATGGTATCATGGTTAGTGAGGTTGGTTGAGCTGGAGCACAGGTATGTTTCCTTACATCATTATGGATTTCATATTTTAGACTTTGTAGTTTGTATCTATCATGTATAGTTCATGTAGTTCAATACTAGCACATTCGATGTCTTACTATTCTGCTTATTATTAGCTTTATTGCTTCCTTACTATTTCTATTCTATTATCGACTTTTTTACTTCCTTTCTTTATTATTCACATTATATTTTAACCCAGTCGGACAATGATGTCTACTGGATACCTTTTTTGTAATCATGCTGCACTTTTATACCTTTTTTCGTGGTGCAGATAGGGGCAGTGGTTATCAACAAAGCCGTGATCATGCTGAGTAGATCTAGCTGACTGCAGAGATTATGGTGAGCTTTATTTTTTGAGCCGACCATGGTTTTCTTGACTTTTGCTTAATTTATTTGGTCTAGAGTAGTCCTTATATTGTATTATCTGTTATAGAAGATTTGTATTTTGTATTTTTTATTTATCCTGTATAGTCGCTCCACATACCTCTTATACCAGGCTTTGGGTTTTGGGTTTTGTATGATTCCTTGTTGGCTACCGTTATTATGTATTGTTTATGCTTTCCTTGATATTTTGGTTGTTTTTGGAGCTTATAGCCCATTTTGCATGGCTCTGAGCTATAGGGTTAGGCTTGTCTATAAGAGGGTTGTAAACGCCATCATGACTTAAGGTTTTGGGTCCTGACAATAGATTAGCTTCAAGCCTTTCTTTTAGACTTTAATTGTTCATGGATCTATATTATGTGGCTCTTTGATGGCACCTGATTTTTGTTTTCTATTTGTGAGTTGGATCTTGTCTTTTAGCCTAGGGGGTGTTTGTAATTCCTTATAGCGTAATGGTTTTTGTGATTTAGATATTGAACTTTTTTATTTATGAGGGCCTTACAGTATCTTAGCTGTGGTTTAAGTGCCCTTTTGTTGTCCTACCCTGAATGGTGTATTTTGTTTGTCGGGTCTTGTTTTTCCCCGTGTAGGAGGAGGGAACTTTTTAGTGGTGGATCCTAATGATAGGTTTGAGTTTCTTGGCTAGTTTATCCTATAGATGATATGAGATAGTGGAGTTAGGCCTTCTATTGATAGTGTCCTTATTGATTTTGTCAAGTAGTTAGTTCCTCAGGGTGTTTCTAAGCCTTTTGTATGTCATCTATTCTTTGTTCTTGCAGTCAGATGCCCTATTTCTCTATAGTGATCTTCTCCGACCGCAAGTTTTTATGTTACCATGGATTTTATTGGTCTTTGGAAACGAGAGTAGGCAGATCTTGTGAGTAAGAGTCTCCTCTGATATCACTCTGTCATGACCCAAATCTTTTCATGATAAAGTCTACAACCCTCCAGTAGAAAATTGAATTCCTATAGCCTTGAGCTACTTGCAACGGACCATAAATGCTAATTGTCAACAAACCAAGTTATAACATAACAACACCTTCTGTTTGATTCCTCTCAACAATGTTTGCTAGTCATTAATCTCTAGACTTGTAGGCATGTAACTATTCTGGTAGGCAACAATGCTCCTTTAGAGGTGGATCAAGGTTGTGGTATTTCAGAGGATTTCGTACGTCAGGTTATGTGATGCATCTTCAGTTTTATCTAGTTGATGTGATTGTTTAGGCTTGGCCTGCAAGAGTGGATACAGATTTTGTTCCTACTGCAATTTCTTATTTTTTTACTAGTGATCGATATATATTGGGTTTAGTTTTACTTTGGTGACCGTGTCCTTTATATGGAAGACGAGAAGCTCTCAAGTTCTGAGTTACGAGTACTTGGCTTCAGGAAGTTATGGGTAGTTGGAGTTTATTTCTATTCTCGGTTTGTAATGATTACTGGTTTTGGGTATTTGCCTTTTGGGTAGGGTGATGTCTTGGCCTGTCACACCATTTTGATCTGAAATGATAGTAGTTGATATTAAAGTTGTGACTCGAGGTCATTGACATTATGTGTGTAGGATAACAAATTACTCTGGCATGATATCCCCTTTAAGTTTTAGATATCTTTTTCACTTGATTCCAAGTTGATTTCAGGTTAGTGGGTTGATTTGGGTGATCAAGTATCCAAAATTCACTCTGATTTTAGTCTCTAGATTGTAAACCGGTTAGCTTTGCAGGCAAGGACAACTGCCATTTATGGTAATTGGTATTTTAGTTAGTCTGTTGGAATTGGGTTTTTGGGATCTTGAGTTTTTTATGTCGTTGGTCGATTGTACCCGTAGGACTCATAGTGCTGGAATTTCCTACGGAAGGCTATATTATGTTCTGATATTGTGCTATTGATGGACATTATTTCTGGTGGTTTTAGGGTTAGTGATTTGATTCATATTGCTCTTCATAGGGCCCGTTGACCTAGATATTCCATACACCTGGAATAGTGGGATGTGCGGAGGGTCCCGCTACTTTTATGTTCGAGAGGTACTCTGCATAAACGACATCCCAGTTCCTATTATTTTAGACAGCGGAACCCATTCACTGATTGAATTTTTTGGGAGGAAGATACATTATTGATTTCCACCCAAAGACTTAAAGTTAGTCCGAGCAGACCATTTAGATATTTTAGGATGTACTGTAAGCTTGTGTACTTAATTTTAGTACTAGTTGGGCTTGACACTTGGCATTGGTAGAGTTTCATATGATGAAAGTTGCTATTCTAGTGTTCAGATTGTACCATTCGAGGTGTGGTACAGTAGGTGTTGAAAATAAAAGATTGGTTGGTAGAATTGTGATGGGACTTAACCTCAGACTTCAGATTTGATTCAAGATGCAATAGAGAGATGTAAGGTTATCCAGGACAACACAGAGTAGGAATAAGATCCACATAAATTGTAGACTTTGGCCACTTGATTTTGTTGTTGGAGACTTGGTATTTTTACTGGTTTCTCCCATGAAGGGCGTCATGAAATTTGGTCAGAGAGGAAAGCTTAGCCCCAAGTTCATTGGGCCATATGTGATTATTGAATGAGTTGGCGATGTTTCCTATTGATTGGCCCTACCTCCAAAGTTAACAGTTGATCATCATCTTTTCCATGTCTCCATGCTCCGCCGCTATGTCTCAGACCCCTTCCATGTGCTTCATCATGAGTCAGTACGGCTAGACAATTGTTTGGCTTATGTAGAGCATCCTGAGTCCATTACTAATAAGGATGTGAGAAGACTCAAGTCGAAGGAGATTCTATTATGAGAATTCATTGGGCTCGTTATCCGATCGAGAAGTCTACTGGGAGATGAAGGAATATGCCCGCACAATATCAATATCTATTCGGCCCTTCAATTACTTCTTTCTCCTTTACTTTATCGGATGTAAGTCCTATTTAGTGGTGGATGTTTTAATAATTGTTGGAGTAATTTTCTTGTTTCTATGGTTTTTATGGTTTGTTTGTGTTTCTAGTTCTTTAGTAGATGTCCCAAGTCATATGTGACTTTCTCAGATCGGTAGTTAGAACCTCAGGCAGTTCTTGTACTTATCTTGATTTTCCTATTATGGAATTTTTACTTTAGAATTGGGAAATTGAAGAATAAATTCCTTAGAAATATGTTTGAAATCAAAACCTGACTGTTCTGTTAGCTTCGAAACGCGAACTTTAGTCTAGAGGGGTTCTTGTTTCAGGTCCCAAGGCTTTCAATTGCACATAATTTTGTTAGGCGGGTTAACCTTCTCGTATTTATAATAAGTGCATTGTTTCTTTAATAAAAAAATAAAATGTACCTATATATATATATACTACTTTCATAAAACATTATAGATATTATAGAATGCCTTTTGAACAATATAAATTCCCGTATTCATTTATTTTACATGAATTTATAAAGCTATTGATATTTTTAACATAGATAGTATGGAAATTATACGGATAAAATATTATTATAAGGGGCAGTTTTATTAGAAGTAATTTTCTACTAATTTTTGTATATTTTAAATATTATAATAATTTTATAACGAGTCTATACGATAGTCGAATATTTAAATAGAGAGATAAAATTAATTGTTATCGGATATGGAGGGATGAAATGTTGTAAATACTTTCCCCACGTGGAAGGATTTGGTGGTGTACACAATTGATTATTCGTCGTAACACTTGCAAGTATAGTTTCTAGTAATTAATTTTGAAGTAATATACGTATCTTGTATAAGTTCTTTTTGCTTCTAATTTTTATTGGATTTAGCCTACCAAAATAATTATAAAAGGAGTAAAGTGGGCATCTTGTGGCTAAAGTTAGAAACGCTAATAAATGTTAGCTAAATCTTGTTGTTCTCGAGTAACTTTCATGCACGTTTTTGCATTTAGTTTTTGAAATGGAAAGTTTATATTCTTAACTTTCTAAGATAATATCTCACTAATTTCCTATCGCATTTAGAAAAAATTTCACCCATGCGTACCTAAAATTATGCTCTAAGCATCGATATTTTCATCTTTATTTTTTAGTCCGTAAGGCCGACAGGCCCATTTTCAGCTCGAATTCGACCTGAGCCTTTATATAGAAATACGGGTCTTGTTTCAATTGTCTTTATGCATGGATTATGTTTTTTCCAAGTTTGTGCAATTTCGAGCATGTTCATAATGTTTTAGTATCTTGGTACTCTTCTTGAGGTTACTGTCGGATTGAGGTAAGCTACTGCTTACTTCTTTCAGATTGGGTATCTAGTATTGCATATGCTTGCTAAATTGCAAGCTTGGGGTTGGGTTACTAGTTTGGGATCCTCGTGTAGTGATTATCTTTGCCTACAGCCTATTTAGCTGTCTTTATCATTTTTTAAATTTCCTTGGGCTACGAGGTCCTCCTTCGTGTTTCACACTGACTCTGGAATGTAGTGAGGTTGGGGAGAGAATTATACTACTGGTTATTGCTTAGTTGTTATTCTCTAGTCTATGTTGGTGGCTTTAGAGCCGATCTAGGTAGGCTTATTGATTTTTGCTCTATATGGGATATTGCATGGGATTAGTATGTCCACGGGTGATGATGTGGCACCCTAGCTTAAGAGTGAGTTGTATTGGTTTGGGCTGTGATGGATTCATTGTTTCCCCTATATGGGTGTGTACTTATCCTTTGACGAGCTCCCTCAAGGAAATTATGGCATCTTTGGTGAGATTACTAATGGTTCAGTGTCGTAGTTAGACTAGTAGAGGGTGTACCTTGTGACTAGGGCTTGCTAGTCATTCAATGAATTCTAGTTTGCACCATTAGACCACTTTAGTCTATTGATTGGCTTTGTGTTGTGAGCATGCATTAATATATTTAAAAACTAACTTGCTTTTGACATAATAATAACCAAAAATTGATTCATATGCATTACATGTATCAACAATTGTGGTAGTAGTATGGAGCTATTTTCTCACACAATAGAATCGTATTTTCTCATTGTCACTGTAGCTCCTTGATATTGCTTACGAGGCGACAATTTGATTATACTGAGCCTTTATTTGCCTTCATGGACAGGCTTGAGGTTTTCCACTAAGAAATAATATACGAGCTGAGCCCAAGTTTTGGAATTTCTCCCTTGATGACAAAACCACAAGTTGTCCATTTTATGGTATTTTGTATGTAGTACTAGATCCCTCCATAGACCCTCTGACACCAAGTGGCTATGCCTGAGATACTACTACTAGGTATGAGTTGCAGCCTAATGGAGGAGTATACTGGAGTATGAGGAGTAAGTATAAGGGGAAGCTCTGTGGGTCCACTCCTGGTAGAGTGTTTGTACTGGGGAGGGTTCACACGGGTACTATTTACTATTTAGCACCCCTTTTCATTGCATCCTTATGCATTATTTTCAAGCTTCAGGACATGTGGAGGGAGTACTTTTTGGGTTACTTGATTGCCTGGTTATACCTACTGCGGTATGGTACATTGGTCGAGATTGTTAGCTAGTAGTTTTTGTTTGTTCGTTTTTATCTCTTGTAGGTACCATTAATGTACTTGTTATATTTAGTGTTAGTTTAGCCTTTTATAGGTTTTGTATTCTCTTATTGGTCCTTCCTTGTGTTGGTTACGTTGGAGCTCTAGGTACATGTCATGTTTTGTCATGATTTTCTTATGAACAAGGTTCTGTGTGTTATACCCCGATAGTTGACTTTACTTTATATTTTAAAGTTGATGCTGCATGCACTGGTAGTTGATCCTTGACTGCACTTACTAGCTATTACTATAGTTATCCCTTTTTTATTTATCATTACATGCTATTGCCTATTTTCTTATGATTGCTTTTACCTTGCTTATGCTTAGTTTTTCTCGGTTGGTCAATGATGCCAACGGGGTACTTGTTGGTTTTGATACTCTAGCTACACTTGGGAACCTTTTTGTGATGCAGGTCCTAGTATGAGTCAATAGATCCGACGCGATCATGCGAGCTAGTTGTTGGTTTTGATACTCTCGCTATACATTGCTAAGGATTGCAACTTTCCATCCACTTCCTACTCCTCCCATGATAAAAATGCTAATAACAAGAAGAAGGAGGTCCTCATTGCAACATGGAGTGATGAAGAGTTTGAGAATGAGGAAATCAATCTTGCACTCAT
>JBDJHY010187121.1:0-11940 GCA_039654485.1 Withania somnifera
ACTAAAAATTTTCCAGTAGGTGTACTTCTTTTACATTGGTCGACAACACCTGCTCTTTTGTCGACTGATTTCTACCTTATTGGTCGACCAACTTCTTTGTTTGGTCAACTAACACAGGCCTTTTGGTTAACAAAAACAGCAAGTTGAGTCGTCAGAATGCCTTACATGAGTCCTTGAGGTTCCTAATTGGTTTCACGATTTAGGATACCTTTCTTAAATGATTTGGTTCGAAGCTTCTCTTTGATGTTGTTTGTCTCTAAAAGCAGCTAAAGATCTATTCTCTGTGTTCTCTGTACGAGCTTGGTAGGTTTTATATAGAGTTGGGACCCTAATATGTGAAAGCCCACCTTTACGCACTGGGCCACAGATATTGCTTTATCGGTTAAAAGTGTCGATTAATCGATACTGGCCGATTTATTGACACAGATGACCGATTTATCAGACATTTGACCTTTTTTAACTTGACCAATAAATCGGTCTTTGGTCTGATTTATCGAACATTTGACTTTGTTGACTCGACCGATAAATCGATCATTAGTCCGATTTATCAGGCCTATAAAATTTGTTGACTTGATCGATAAATCGGTCATTAGTCGGATTTACCTGTGCCCGCAGTGGTTTTCTAGAAATTTTGTCCTTCTTCTTCATTTTAAGCTTATTTTTTGGCACGTTTTTGTGTTGTTTCACTTCCGATCACTTCCACACTCAAATTTCCTTATATAAAATCAATTTACACCATAATTAGCCTTAAATCATGAATAGAGAGCATGACATATAGCAAAAGTGATCACATAAAAGGGTAATTTTACCACATATCAAGGGCTTAGTGCGATCGCGCTCCCCTAGCATGATTGCCCTAAAAGGCTTAGTGCGATCGCGCTCCCCTGGCGCGATTATGCTAAAGATCAGGCCCAAAATCCCAAAACACACTTCCTCGATCATAGAGTATTATCGGGATCTGACTCCGCCGATCCATATATGAAATCCTTCCGTAAATAATACTTTGAGCTCAACGAAAATGACAAAAATGGCATCTGGGGTCATATGAACTAAGCAGCTCCGAAAGATCAAAATTTACAAGAAAATTACACCACGACAACTGCCGGGGGCCCAACCTATCTATCCCAGCAATCTTTAACTGACTTGTGGCAGTTGCATGAATGCTCTAAATACAAGAAAGCCGCGAAAAATCTGAAAACAATTTCCGGAGATCATTATGCTAGACCAAGTGTAACTAGTAAAAGAGATGATAGATATAGAAATACATACACAACCACTATCAGTCAGTATTAGATATATAAAATACAGGTGCTGAACAAAAGAAGGAGGTGAGTGAGCTCCAGGACGCCAAGTGCTCACCACACCTTCGAGTAGACAACTCTCAAAATAATAGAGTCAACAAGGAAAGCTCATATTAGAGTACCATAAAAGATGCAAAAATGTAGTATGAGTATCAAAGCATTGGGGAAACCAATAGGCATCATACACCAATTGGGATAAAAAAACGTTAAATATGATAAATAACAAGTTAGGACATACCTACAGATGAAAAGGTCTAGCCGTCTAAGATAACATAACAATAAAAGAGGGAATTATATCAATAATAATAATACAATCCAAGTTAGGGAAACAAAGAGAATATGATGTAGCATAGGATGATGCAGTGCAGAAACATGGTCAATGCTCTGAAAAGAAGCTCCAAAATCTGAGCTGGGGTCCGTTCTCCATGGGCCACTCGGTAATGCATCGCATTTCTCTTCAATAAATATAAGTAAATTTAAGTAAAATCCAAAGTCACTCTCGATAAGTAGGGAAAAAAGTCCCCTAACTGTACAACAAAGGTGTAAACCTAAGTCTAAACGTTGTACTTCCCACTTCAAAATCCTAAATTCAAGTTAAACGTCATTATATCCTCAAGAAAAAAATCATTTTCAGTAGAAAATGGTACATATTTTTTTAAAATAAAAAATTAATGGTAAACAACTCCAAAACAGTAATATAAGTAACACCCGCCCCTCTAGGATCAAAAATCAATCAAACCAATGATAAGTGATATGGTACCCATTTTAATGTAAAAAATCATGCAATGGTCCATGAATATGCGTACATGGATAAGGATTCTTAGATACAAATACAAGTATATGTATGTATATCCACCAGAATAGTAGAACTAATGAGGAACCCGATACATGATAACCTCAACCTTACGCCAACAATAACATGATATGATACGAAAAGACAAAATAAACGCAAATAAACTTATCTTAAGAAGAAGAAAAATGCATACTTGAACAAATCTATCCTAGTCTAGATTAAAGGTCTCTATCCGAATTTTACGCTAAGTTGTAACACCTAAACTAAGCAAGGCAGCTTAAACTAAGTCTCAAAAAGGAATTTCTACTCTAACTCCTAAAATAGGCAAAGAATCGGGAAGTATTAAGTCATAACCTAAACCTAGCGAACAAGTTCCCTATCTAACAAGTAATTTAAAATATTTACTACGCAACTAAATCAAGTAGAAGGAAAAGAGGTTGTAAACTACCTGAAAGCCGATCAATAAACTTCAAATCGTTATTGAGCAGTTTTTCCCTTTTTGGACCACCTTTGAATGTTGCTATACTATAAAAAATACAACATATGTGTTAAGGCGAGAATAATGATACACATATTGCTATTTTAAATTTCAGAGTGAAAACTGAGTCAAAAGATGACCTATGGGGCGAGCTGATGAAAAATAAGACAAAATTCACCAAAAAGTCACCAACATGACAATGACTGCATCCTCATAATTTAAGTGAAATTAAGGTTTATTTGGGGCCTCAAAGAATCCCACAAAGTAAGAAGGAATCATGATATTTAAGCTTGAATTATGCTGAATAAACAACGTTTAAAACGAGAAAATATAGTGATATTATAGTCAACATGACAGTAGGAAGCATAACCAGCTCACACACCCAATCTCCCACAAGAATCAGGTCCCTCACGCATAAAAAAGTTCAAGAAAAGGATAAAAATTGGAGGAGAAATCGAAAGGAAAAGTATATATTCTACTCAAGGGTCTTCTTCGCGGTCGTGTAGGACTCTATTGCGATCGTAAGACACCATTGGTACCGAACATTATGATCGCGATGGACTTATTCACGATCACTAGACTCAACCCCGTGAGCTCTTCATCGTGATTGTGATCAAGGCCATACGATCATGATGAGCAAGTACTTTCTCCTTTGTAATTGAGAAAGTCATGTTAAAGGAAATATGACTGCACCAGATGCAGTTGTACCAGCAAAACAAAGAATTCCTAAAACCCCTGATGACCCCTCGAAATGCGTTTGGAACCCGATAGGAAAAACCCAGATATGCTACTAATATAGACATAATGTTTTGGACTCAACAAAACCGATGAAATTACCAGACGAGGTTGTTTCATTAAACTGTTGAACAAAGTCACCACTTTCCAAGAAGGATAAAATATTCCAACTAAGCACCCAAAACAAGCCAGCGCATCTCAGGATTCAAATAAGAAGTCCTACTAATACAAACTTGATATTTCAGAGCTAAAAAATTTGTCAGAGTTTGAATTTGTTACTCTAACTCTGAAAGTTGACTAAAGTTAAACTTACAACTTCAACTTCATAACTATCTGGTGTAACAGTTCAAAATCCAACAAAAATCTCTGAAACCCGAACAAGGACCCATCTAGACCAAAGCCACCCTTTGGGGCAAGTAGAACTATTGAAATTTTAATTATGAATGCATATTTTAGGAATATTGACTAAAGTCAATTATTTCCATACTTAAGGCTCTAAAATTAAAAAAACTAGCAAAACAGGCAACCCAACACCTCGGGACCACACCACCCACCCTTGTAGACCTTAAATCATCTAAGAAAGCTACAAGAAGTGTCAAAATAGGTAAAAATAAGCAAATGTCGCAAAATGACCTAGATGTTCATTACATAAAGTGCAGAAGATTTTAATCCTTTTGTGTCACTCCTCAATTCTACATCCTAGATGAGACACGGTGCATAGGATCACAAGTGATTCTAAGCTAATCCTTAGTTTTATCATAGTTAGGACTATCAACTAGATAACTCTACGAAAGCATTAAAGTAGTTGGACAAATAAATACAAACAAAAATCTTTGTAGAAAATAACATACAGTATATAAACCCAAAATAATATTGTCTGACTACTAAGTCTAACATTTAAAGCCTCTAAGTATGACTGATGAGTTGTTGGGATAAGCCTCCAACTAACTCTATATACTGAAACTTAAGATGAAATAAATAACTCATAACTAATCAAAAACTGTAATTGTCCTCGAAAGACGAGGATTCACTAACCTTAATGTAATGTTGAGGACTGAGGATGAGATCTAGGCTAACCACGGACAAAGGATGGGTTACTAAATCTATATTATAAAATAATATAATACAAGAGAGTATGCACTCAGTACTATAGGATACTGAGTGAGATATGCAATATATGAATATACATATATTATATGTAAACTGAAAGCAAACTGAACAAGTATGCCAAGTGAAAACTTAATAAACTGAAGTACAATGACTCAGAAATTAAGATGTAAAAGAGTAAAATGAAATATACGCTGAACTATAAAATAATCATAGCTGAGTAAGCTAGAGAGTCATATACACTGAATATGTTGAAAATATGCATTGTGGGATATTCTCATAACCATTAGAAATTATGTTAGCAAGGAGTCTAATGTCTGGCCACATTGAAGAGGGTTGCTCTATGCCTTACCATTAGCATAGAACTTGATATTAAGGCGGATCCATTAAATTGAGCCACAAAGAAGCTAATAAATCCTATGCCGGCACGTTATTTTGAGACTTGAGTTATCTAAAATTCGAATTCGCTCAATACTAAATACTACTCCAAATAAGAATATTATTTGCTCATAACATACCATGTGACATAGATGGATATCAAACTGCTAATAATCATTGATGGTATATCTAATCAGCATATTAATCATGAAATCAAATATGAACTAGTAAAATAACTGGGTAAATTGAAATATCGAAGTCATACTAGCTATGCTTATTATTAAACTGAATTCTAGAATCAAAGATCATAATATGTTGTACTGAAGGATTAAATCGGTGAAATCATACATAAGTTTTAATAAAATCAAAATACTGAATGAAAATCATAAAAAAAAACATGTTTAACTAATTTAACATAAAGCAAAAACATCCATTATCATGAGGAACTGAATTTCAAACAAGAAAATATATTTGGGTGAAAACTTAGATTTTTAAGTCATAAAATCATACTAAAAAAACTGATATTTTGGATATAAGGGCAAAAAAAATAAATCTTATTGAAGTCCCACATATATGTTTACTGAGGAGTTTGGACTAAAAACTTGGATTGAAAGCTATAACTTTGAAACTTTGATGGAGGAACCCTAGCTTAGCCTTGAGTGAGTGATATTCTGGCTTTAAAAAGTTTGAACATGGGAATGATGAATTTGTCAAATGATTTTTCCTTAATCTCCATCTTGCTAAGCTAAACGATGTAGTTTTGGTATTGGAAAAACTACAAACTGACTAGATTTCCCTTTGAAAATTATTAATTTTTTTTAAAAACAGATTCGTGGTACAATTCATTATTTCTGGTGTTATGACGTACTGCTTATGGATCTATTTCACTATTGAAAACATGATTCATAATTTTCAAATCACAGTACGTACTGTTACTCGTGGTTTGGAGCAGAGTCTGACCCTCCTCAAGCCTCATTCTATGACTCGTGAACTGATTCCACGGGTCATAGACTGACTCGTGGTTTGCTTGGTTCCATAGGTCAGTTCCACGACTGGATTTATGAGTCGTGGACCTGATCCACGACTCGTGGACTCTTCCATGGTTCAGTGAGAGGTCCAAAAAAATTAATTTTTCTCTGAGGTTTTTCTGAGATAAGTTTATGGGTATACGCTTGGAAATTATATTAGGGTGTTACATTTTGTTTCTGTTGGAATAACCTTTCATCATATTGCAATCGAAACATTAAACATATTAGAAATTCTATCCCATCCCAGAATCACTAATTCCATATCAGGTTGTTCATACATTTTCTATGAATAAAAGAAACCTTATAATAACCGGCTACTATGAGGCTTGTTACATCGCATAGATTTAGGTCGATTGAATGCACCACAAATTCGATAAGAAGCATGCTTCGATTGAAATACAAAGCTCGATACTTTTAATTTCATAATTGTACTTAAGCAGAGTTTAAGATCATTGAGCTAAAAGAAAAAAATGATCAAGAAATCCCTTTGCATAAAAGTCGGAGCTACCAAAATCTTAGATCGACTTGGGTCACTAAGCCGGTCTTCAACTTAGTTAATTGTACTTTCTCTGTTTCATATTACTTGATCTCCGTTGATCTGACATACATTTTAATAGAGACTTTAATTAGAGGTGTATTTATTAATTAACTTTATTAATGATTCCCTAAAACTTCAAATTTGATTATAGATGTGGTGATTTAATATTAAGGATAGTAAAAAAAAAGTAACAATTTTCTTTTGATTTATTTAAATCGACAAATATAATACAAATATATATTTTTAATATATAGACCAAATAAAATAAAACTAGAGGGTATTCATTCTTCAAGCACTCATTAATAAACATTCTTCTAATGATAATATGGTAAGAAGAACAAGTTAAAGAGTTTGACTGAATTTCTAGTCCAACTCCATAATACAAGATTTACATATCAATAAAAGAATTTGTCAGACATTAAAAGAATGTCAAATAAAGAAAACGAATTAAGGAAAAGTATGCACAAAAATAAAATAAAATTGATGATGATCTTCACCAGCTGCTCTTATGGTGGCCATGTTTTCAAGCAAACAATTTATGATCTTTTGTTTCATTCATTACACTTGTTGGAAAAATTGGCCCTTCACAATATGTAACATCTTTTTCACTCAATTTGATGTATTTCCTCTTTCTCCTTCTTGAACTAGCTTTTATGATCGGAATTATGTACCATCCAATTGAAGTACACAATATTGCAAAACACCTTCCAGAAACAGCTAAAAAAATCAATATCAAGATTATAGCTAATGGCATGTAATAAGTTGGCTTCTTGAAATTTGTGAACTTCAAATTTCTAAAATATTTCCTTCTCTTAGACTCTGCTTTTCGTTGTTGATCAATTTTATTTATTGAAATATTTGAAACCTCATGAATGGTCTTCTTATCAACGAACTCTGAATTCTTCTTGTTATCATTACTATTGTCACTAGATGATATTCGGCTTTTATCCTCCAGTTTGATGATAATGGGCTTGATTGAATTAGAATTTGAGAAAACGAATCGAATGGAAGAGATAGCATCAGATCCCATTTCAGTATAAATTTTTTGTTTCTTGTCTTCAAGATTGGTTAAGAGTGCTGAAAATTTGTCTAGGCCACGGTCTGCATACGGATTATATCTTCTATTTTTGGTTCTTGAAATTGACATCCTCTTTGATCTTTTTAGAGTTGAACAAGAACTAGAAGCTTTCATATCACTATCTTGATCTTCTTGATGACGAAAGTTTCTACACATAAAATGATTGAACATTACAAAGGGATTTTGGATGATTTTGTTTAGGAGTGATCACTTTAATGTTGAATTTTCAGACTACAAACGAAATGTGAGGATATCTAAACTTATTTATACAAATAGAGTAGAGATCCAAGATAGGGGGAATATAGAAATAGTCAAATCAAAAGGAGGGCTTGAAATTTTTTTTTAATTCTTATTTTAATGCGTGGAATTATAAAATAGGCATTATTATACTTTTGATCCATCAATTAATAACTAATTCTTGTTTTGTTCCTTATTATATTAAACTAAGCACATTTAACTTTTAATTTATCAAAACATATGATTTAGTCCCATTTTTATTGGAAATATATGTTAAATAGAATTATATTACTCTCAATACATTGAAAATTAAATTGTTTAACACTTAGTAAATCACAAAAGTGTAACATATCAATCGATTAAATGTTCAAATAATGAGAATTAAAATTAAATTGATCAAATTAGAGGGACCAAAAGTGCTAATTTTGCTATAAATATTTCGTGGAATCTTCCTTGGGGATATTGGTGTTCGTTATGACTATTAAATTCTTTGTAAAAGAGGTAACTGTAGCACGTTGAAATAATTTACTTAATATATTGTCAGTTCAGAATATTATAAAATTAAGTTTTGGTGAGTCTTGGAGGAGGGGTTTGAATGGTCAAAGTACTCTACAACATTGAGATGGAGAACTAATTATAAAATGAATTTCCAGTATATTGATGTGACAGAGTAGATATTGTGGAGATATATTTTGAACGCCGATCTTTGGATCTAAAGATCGAAGTTTTGAATTTTATCAGTGTATTATGATTTTGTTGGTTGGTAATTTATAGGTATACTTGTAATCGTTCTTTGGCTCCAAAATGTCTTTCCTGTCCCTATGGTGATCGGCCTCTAAACCAACTAAATTTGTATAACCAAAAAAATAATAAATATTAGAGGTGTGGATATGTTATGGTAAATATCAAAATTAAGATCTAAATACCTTAATTTCTGGGTATGTATTTTAAAATTTTTAAATATTTGATACGATATTGATAAAAAATTTATCGAAATATCAAATATTATATCAATGTATATAATTACATATAGAATTTAAAAAAAAGGGTCATATATGCATCAGAACTATGATAAATGATTTAAAAATACCTTCCGTCATACTATGGGGTCACTGATACCCCTGTCGTTAATAAAAAGTTCTTGTATGCCCTCCTCCATTAGTTAGGACGGAAAAGGATCAAATATACCCCCAAACTATGATAAATGGGTTAAATATACCCTCCCGTCCAACTTTGAGGCCATGTATGCCCCTACTATTAATTTTTTAAATTTTTATATCCTTTTTGTTAATGGAATCCCACGTGGCATCTCCCCATTCAGTTAACTCGATTGCACTTAAAAAAACTCGGATTCATTACCCAAGAACAATCCGACCTAAATGACCCAATTTTTCTTTTACTCTCTTCTCTTCTCTTCTCTTCTCAACATTCATTTCTCTTCTCAACATCCATCAATGGTAATATCAAAAGAAATGCAACATTGTCTCCTCAAATAATGATGATGATGATGATGATGCCTCCTCCACCATTAACACCAACAGAATCATTTTCCTTTTCAAGAAGTGTAAATTACAATTTTTTTGACAAAAAATCAGGACTAGTAAGGGTGAAAAAGGCTATGTTCTTACAAGGAACGAATTATGAATTTAAATATTTTTCAATTTTTTTGTGATTTGAGGGTTACTCCTAGCAAAAGTGTTTTTACCAAAAAACCTAGAAAAGCAAAATCATGTATATGAAAGAGACAATAATTGTACACATCTTTTAAAGTATTTTTGAGAAAAGAAAACCTAATTATAACATAAATATATGCAGGTGGAGTTTTGCCAGAAGTGTTGGCAAGACTAGAGGAACTATGTGCCATGTCATCAATAATGAGTCGTAACAATGGTGATGGTGGTGACATCTTCAGATAGGATCCTGCACTCGATCAGTTCATAAAAGCTTACTGTGAGATGCTAATAAAATATGAACAAGAACTCTCAAAATCCTTTAAGGAACCCATGATTTTTCTCTCAAGAATTGAGTACAAGTTTAAAGCTCTTACTCTTGCAGCTAATTCCTTTCATGAATCTGGTGAATTATCAAATATTCTTTTTTTTTTTTTGAATGGGTTACATTTATGGATGCTGCTATTGATGGATGTTGAGAAGAGAAATGAATTTTGAGAAGAGAAGAGGGGAAAGGAAAAATTGGGTGTGCAATGACTTAAGTGAATGAGGAGATGCCACATGGCCCTCCATTAATAAGAGGAGTATAAAAGTCCAAAAAATAACGATAGGGGCATACATGTCCCCAAAGTATGACGGATGATATATTTAACCCATTTACCATAGTTTGAGGATATATTTGACCCCTTTTCCCTCCTGTGTTAGTAGGGAGGGGATATATGAACTTTTCATTAATGATAGGCGTATTAGTGACCCAATAGTACAACGAAGGGTGTTTTTAAAACATTTACCATAATTCGAGGACATATATGACTCTTTTTCATAAAATTATATATATTATTGTAATACTAACATATATGCAAACTAGTATTAGTATAAACTCAATTATTCAAACATTAAAATTTTATCTATATAATTTTTATTAATTAAATAACGAAAAAAATTGCTTGTATTTAAAAAAAAAAGAATATTTTCAGATGTATTAAAATGTTAGTGTGATATAATTGAAAAGTTTCTGAAAAAAATTATAATTTACTAATATATGAATATATATATATATATATAAATTAAAATCGAATAAATCATGATTATTGATATGCCATATTGTAAACTAAAATACTGAACTTAATTTCATGCATTCTTCGTTTTTCAAATAATTGAAAAATGTGGGTCAACTTTTATTACAAGAAGTAAGCTATATAAAAAGAACTGTGGTTCAGGATCATTGATTTCTTTTTTTTCTTTTTGCCATCTTATACAGAAAGAATATGGAAAAAGTGAAAAACTTGTGCAGATATATTATGTTTTATTCAACAAAACAAAAGAAAAACATAAACTTCAATAAAAATTATTCAACTTAATAGTAAAAAAAAAAACTAAGAAATCCTCTTTTCGACTTTGAAATTGCTACTTCGGTTGTTGCTTTTTTTTTTTGTTACTCCGGAAATAGCTGCTTCAATATTAGTTATTCGAATTTTCGATATTCTTTTTATTTCTCAGACATCTTCTTTTGAAAATTTTAGCTATTCTTAGCATGATTATATAGAAAATCTCATTGTTATTACTCGGGTAAGTAGATTTCATGTTATTTCTAGGCAAATTTAAATTGTGATCTTTTAGGGCAACTCCCTTAGCTAAGGGTGTCAAATGGGCCCGGTTGACCGGGAAACCCGACCCAAAATACTTCGGACCGGATTGAATAGTGAATGGTTCGATCCAGCGAATCTGGGTTAGTCCACCCAACCCGGTATTTTAAAAAAAATTGATACAACCATTGGGGTTGGGCGGGTCTTTTTGACCGTTGGATCGGTTTTTTACTATGGTCCAAAACAAGCAAAATTACCTTTTAAAAAGAAAAATATTCTAAAGTTTTTTCTATAAATACCATTTCAATGTTTTCAATTTTCACAACAATTTTCTCAATATTTATCCTAAAAAAGTATTTTAATTGTTCTCAATTAGTTTTTCAATTTATTATTTAGCAATTATTAGGAACACCAAGTGATCAAGTGAAATTTTTCAATTTTCAAGTGTTTAATTGATCAATCACTTTGACAATTTGGTATAATTGTTCCATCTCTTACTTTTAATTTTGAGTTTTTTAATTTTCTTATTATTTGTAATTATATTATTTTTATACTTTTTAAATTTTACTATTATAATTTTTAACATGGATAGACTAAGAAAATCGGTAAAAGTGTTAAAAATATGTGTCCCGAAAGTAGGCCGAGTAACAAGAAAAAAATAGATTTTGCTTTTGCTAGAGGTTTCGATGGTACTAGAAATTATATCGCATGTCTGCCGCTCCACCTAGTATTGCTAGTGAACTTGAACAAAATTTGAATATGGTTGGGGTGTGGGTATGCATGATATGAATTATGCCGAGTTGTAAGAAAATTACTGAATAAAAGAAGATAATTAATTAGAAGGGGATATTAATATTAATCTTGACGAGTTTATGTATAATTATAATGATGGTGATGATGATGATTATGATGATAATGATAATGATAATCAGAGCCCCATCCCCTTAATCTGTTAATTTTTGCTCCTAAACCTCCTAGACCTGCTATAAAAACAAGTATTGTATGAATTTT
>JBDJHY010187132.1:0-11940 GCA_039654485.1 Withania somnifera
CTTTTTCCCATAATTTTACTGGATTTTCTCCAAAGTTTACTTTTAATATACTAAGATATTTTTCTTTTAATAATTTTTAGACCACTAGTTCAGCAGACTACTACAATGCCTCAACAATATGTTATATCTCCCCATCTTGCCACAGTATGGTAGCTTTTGTGGAAGATTTGTATGTTGTTTTCAGTGTATCTTTAGAGGTTTCTCAGGGTTCAGATCAGGGGAAGCACAGGCTGCTCAACCTCCCTAGAATCCTTCAGTTATAGTTCTTCTACCAGCTTAGTCGGTTGAACCAAATCCTCTTCCGTCACTAGTACTTTCATAGCAGGCCGATGCCATATTCCTTCCATCACATGAGGTGAGGAAGATGTTTTATAATTTTCTCCACATAACACCGTCTCGATTCTTAGGAGCTGTAGGATAGGACCCCACAAAGTTTATCATTGTCTATGAGGAAAGGTTGAGGACCTATAAGTTATTGGATGGGTATGGGATTGATTTCATTACTTACCTACTCAAAGAGGCTGCGAGCCATTGTGGAGAGTGCTTAGGGACTGCAGTCCAGTTGGGTTTCCATTGATGAATAAAGGTTATTTTTCAGAGGCCTTCTTAGCCAAATATGTGCCCCGTAGTTCTCCGGAGAGGATTAGATAAGAGTTTGATACCTTATAGAAGGGATCCTTATTTATTATAGCATACGAGGATAGATTTGTTGAGTTATAGAGGCATGTAGTGAGTTGATCCCAACTGAGAAGGAGCGGATCGATTGTTTTGCCTGTGGATTAAGGCACGAGTTACGTAGAGAGGTGGAGTGGATGTTCACATTTGATAAATCAGTTTTAGATGTTTTTTTTCATGTTAGGACCTTGGCTGAGTTACACCTTGTGTCCTAAGGGGATAGCAAGAAGAGTCAGCATTATGAAGGGCAGTTTCCCTGGGATCCAATAAGAGAGAAGATACTACAACATATGTTAAACTAGTAAGAGGTATCAGGATTCCATAAGGGCTTCAGAGGTAGGTGAAAGTAGTCTTCCCTCCAAGTGCTCAATTTTAGTGTCGAAGGGATGAGGTGACCATGTTAGGGGTTCAGGTATCTGTGTAGGGGATAGGATGGGGTGCTTTTAATGTGGGGACGACACACATACTAGGGATTTCCCAAGAGGAATTAGAGATGGTATGCTTGGAGCTCGCTATTAGTACGGGCATTTGGGCCACTTAATGAGAGATTTTACACAGCGTGGGATCCCCTGAGCACCATTCCCAATGATGCAACTTCTAGAAGCACAACCAGGTAGAGGTGGCTAGGCTCCATCTCAATAGTGGTAGTGTTTGTGGTCGTGCACATTATTGAGTGTGGGGTCCCAACACACGGGCCGACTCAGGGAGTCATAGAAGTTCTTGTCCTTGATATAATTTTCTTAATAGGGGCTTGTTCCTTTTCTATTCCTTTCCCTCTATTCTTTTTCTCTTTTTGGAGTTAGTGTTCGAGCATGAGGTAGTGTTGTGGTTCTGATGGGTGGTCTTGCTCTGTTTAGTGGTGGACTGTGCATGTGGTGTCCATAGGTGTTTTCTCAGGTTGGTTTTTAATATTGTGGTTTCTTATTGGGGTGGTAGTAATGGGAGTGATATGGTGAACCCTAATAGAGTAGAGGTTTTTCGTCAGTTTTTATGGCCTGCCAACGTGCTTTTTCCTTGATTCTTTAGTTTTGATCTAGTTTTGTGGTGCATCTGAGTGAGTTGATTTAATTCGATGTAAGTTGTCCTGAGAAGTAGGTAGTGGCTTTCTTGTAAAGGTGCTAGTTAATTAGGGCTCAGAGGGGCCCAAGTGGTGAAGGCTTCTTTAACATGCGCTGTTTGTTTGGTTGAGTTACCTGTGGACTGGGAAGGAGTGTGCAAGCCGAATTCTCCCTAAACAATTCAAGTCTCCAGGTATTATCCCTTCTCTGACTTTCAAGGAAAAAAGTTCTATTTCGTTGTGGATGTTGCAATAACCCTTTTGGTCATTTTTAATAATTTTTCCTTTTTAGTGTTTGGAGTCGTCTGTTAAGTTGCCCCAGGTCATTTATTACTTGCTGGGACCATTAGTTCAGTCTCCTGGTAGCTCGATTTCCCGTTATCTCGGTTTTCCTCTTTTAAAGTTTCAGTATTGGGAATAGTGGAACTTGAGAGTGAATTCTTTGTAAACACACTGGAAATTGGATTCCGACAGTTCCAATAGCTTTAGAATGTCGACTTTAGCCTAGAGAGACTATTAGTTCATGTCGTAGGGTTACCATGTCGATCTTGAGCTGTTTTATGGAAATTTAGTTCATTAAGAGGTAGGAATTTTCTTAAGTTAGTGTGTGGTGATAGAAGTGTTGGATTGGGATTCTGATGCTTCTATCAGCTTTGGAATGGTGATCTTGGACTAGTAGCATTGTGGTTCAATTCCCGAGGTATCTGGGCTCATTTTGGATGAGCTTGTGGACAGTTAAAAAATTGTCTCTTTTGGTTGGTTTTGGTTTAGCGGTCCTTTTTGTGTAACTACCTCCGATGGCCGTCTCGATGGATATGTTGGTTCTGAAATTTTATTTCTATGCTATGTGTATGTTTACCTTGTTGAAATCCATGCTCATTTCCATTCTGAGCCTTATATTAAAGATTTGGAAACTTTCTATTTTCTGTTGCTTTTGTAGACTGATTTATGGGTCCTTATTTCATTAAATTTATAGGTGCCGATAAATTGGCCCTTCTAAATGATAAATTGATGCCTTCCAGGGTGTCTGTGTCTAAGGGGGTATCGATTTATCAGTATATTTGACCAATAAATTCTTGGTTGTTATTGTGGTGTTGTGGAGTTTGAGGGTTGGAGGATCCTTTTCTTGTGATTTCCTTCTTGTTTAGGGTGAGTTTCGCACCTTGATTTTTCCAAATTGTTCTAAAATGTTTTCACTATTGTTGCATGATTTTTATTTGCCAATTAACGACCCCTCGATGGTCTAATTAATTTCAAATTTAAACCATACTTTTCTTGAGCTAAGGCCTTCGTGCCGATATAATTAGTTTATTTATTGAGTCGAGGGGCAGCGGGCTCATTTTATGACCCGTTATACATTGTGCAATATGGGTCTTAAAATTCCCCTCATGACCCATTGATCGTGGTTTTGGTAGTTTTAGGCATTCTGGGAGTTTGAGCTGTGGATGAAACTTTCAAGAGCAGTTTGCTAACGTCCAGGTAGGCTAGGCTTTCTTTGCTTCTTAAATTAGGATCATATTGAATGTGTGTTGGGTTCCATCTAGTTGGTGGGATTGATGGTGATTGATATATCATTTTTCTATTTTACACACTTGTTTACCCTTTATAGGGTTTGTACGAGGGCCAATTGTTAGCTGTAGACTGCACTTAGTGTGGCCGACCATCCAGGGTGGCTGTGTGGATGTGTGTTAGTGCTGGGTTATTGATAGATGTTATGTCATGTGTGCTTAGCTGGTGGCTTCTGGACTTTATAAGACTTCAAGCGCATTTTCTATTTTCCTTGGTTGTTTTCGTGATCATGCATACAGTGGTTTAGGGAATCTATTGTTACAGAGTTATGTCATGGCTTAATTCCCTAAACATACATTAAGGTTTAGGGAATCTATTGTTCAACATTAAGGGTTAGGGACTCTATTGAATGGCACTAATAGAGCACAAACCCTGCATTTAATTAGGAGGCACAAGTCTCTAAGGCCCGCTCTGTTGGCACTAAAGGAAACATGGATCTCTAGAGTTGTGCTATGAGATAGAGGGGCCTTGTGAGTGTGTTAGTAAAGTTCCCACCTTTCATCATCCTTTTAGCACTTTTTTATGCCTTTTGGGTTGACGAGAGAGGTCACACTTTTTATTTGTATCCATGTTTGAGCCTACTAGCCGGATGTGGCATCAACTAGGTTTTTATGCTTTCCTTTTCTTTATGTATTCAGTGGTGGGTGGGGCACCACTTTGAATTTATTTATTAATTGCTTTTCCTTTCATCCTATGTTATTGATTTCCCATAGTTACTGGTTTTATTTATCAGTTGAGTTCAGCTGGATATTAGGTACGCTTTTGATGGCTTGTGAACTATTTTTGTTATTATTAGTTGATTTTTGTATTGTAATGCCTTATCTTCTTGTACTATTTTACGTGTTTTATTCTGACTTGTTTTACTTATTAGGTGTTCTTACTTGTATTTGATTGATACCGATCGACCGATGATACATATTGTGTACCATATGTTGTTGGTACTCATGCTATACTTTTTTACAATTTCTATGGTGCAGGTACTAGTGCAGGTTATTGTAAGACACGAAATCATGAGGAGTAGAGGTGTTGGTTACTTTTGAAGATCAAGGTATGCTCCAGTATTAAGGCTGAGCCTGTTTTCCAGCTATGTTGGGTTTCTCCCTTATCCTATTTAAGGCAGACCAGTTTTATATTCACCTCCTGTTAGAGCAATTGTATATATTTATCTTTTGGTTACTCTAATGTAGTTACCCATTTTTTCACAATTACCAGTCCTCAGAGGCATATTTATATATGTTTGTTGTTGTATATCTCCTTCCCCTTACTGCTTTATTTTCTTCTAGTTAGGTGTTGTCAGTGCATTGCTTGCCGCTCCAGGACAAGGGGTGGGCTGGCGTACTGGTGAGACCGTAGGCGCCATCACGATCTAACTTTTGGGTCATGACAGAGTGGTGTCGGAGCTTAGGTTTCCTTAGTTTATTTAACAATGGAGCAAGTGTCGGTAGAGTCTTGTAGATCAGTACGGAAAATGTCCATGATTTATCTTCGAGAGGCTACAGGGTGCTATTTGAATAAACTCTCCCATCCATAGTACTTGTATCAATTTCTAGAGGTTCCTATTTGACTTTTTTCTTTAAGTAGATGGTGCATACTTGTGGTTCATTGGTTGATAAGGATCCTCCTTCTGATGCTTATGAGATCCCACTTGGGGGTAGAGATAAGGTGACCTAAGGTATTCAGCCAGTTGGTACTACTTCAACATCTTTTCCCCAGACTACAACTTCTACAGGCCTACCGCCAGTTCAATAGACTACTACAGTGCCTAAGCAACAGTTTATGCCTCCCCAGGTGTCCACAGTATGACAACTTTTGTGGTAGATGCTTATGATTTTTGGAGGTTCTATTTAGGGATAACACAGGATGCTTATCCTCGCCAGGGCCCTCTAGCTACAATCTTCCACTAGCTCAATCGATTGCACCACATCTTATTCCGACACCAGTAATTCAATAGCAGGCCGATGCCATATTCCTTCTATCACATAAGGTGAGGGAGATGCTTGATCACTTTCTCCGTATTGCATTATCTCAATTTTCAGGGGTGGTAGGATAGGTCCGTACAAAGCTTATTATATTCTAGAAGGAGAGATTGAGGACTTAGTTATTGGATGGGTACGAGGTCGGTTTCATAGTTTATCTCCTAGAGAAGGATGCAAGCCATTGTCTGAGAGTGTTTAGGGACCACAAGACACCTGGGTCTCCACCATTGACCTATGGTAAGTTTTCAGAGGCCTTCCTGGGAAAATATATGCCCCGTAGTGCTAATGATAGGCTTAGATAAGAGTTTTATACCTTGCAACATGGATACTTATATTTTATAATGTATGAGGCTAGAATTGATTCCTACTGAGGAGAAGCGGATCTGCCGCTTTACTTATGGATTGAGGCTTGAGTTGCATTAAGAGGTGGAGTGGATGTTGGTGTTGGGTAAATTATTTCCAGATGTTGTTGGTCATGCCAGAAGCATGGCTGAGTTACACCTCATGTCTAAAGGGGGTAGAAAGAAGAGGAAGCATTATATAGAAGTTACTTTATCACCCGATAAAAGAGAAGAAACTACAACATAGGTCAGCCTAGTAGGAGGTATGAGGCTTCTGTAGGGGCTTCAGTGGCAGTGAGAGTAGTCAGCCCACTAGGGGCTCAGGTTTAGGGTTGCAGGGTTGCAGCGGACAGGTTGGGGTCTTAGAAATCTATATGGGGGACAGGACTACGTGCTTTTAGTGTGGGAACCATATGCATTATGCCAGGGATTTCCCTAGAAGAGTTAGATATGGATTCCCAGATGAGAGATTATCCACAACATGGGACTGCCTAGGCATCTACAACACTACCTGATAGAGGTGGCCAAGCTCTGTCTTAGGGACCTAGGGGAGGTTGTTAGAAGGATAGAGTTGAGGATCTATAAGGTTAGGCCCGTCAGTAGATATTTCCGATCCGAGGCAGGAGCCTCAGATGATTCTATTCCTAGTATGTCACCTGAGTTGTATCTCTTATATTTTCTTTATTTTGAATTGTGAATTGCATTATTTCATGTATTTTTCTATCTTTTCCTAGTGGGTGCTTACCTGTGTTTTGAGTGTTATTACACTGTGGATAACGCCTAGTGGTGGTAAAATATTTGGGGTCGTGCATTTTGTTTAGTGCAGGGTCACGACGTGCGAGAAGACTCAGGGAGTCATAGATGTTTTTGGCCTTAGTGTGATTTTCTTAGTATGAGCTTGTTTCTTTTTTATTTTTTTCCTTCTATTGTTTTTCTCTTCTTAGAGTTGGTGTTCGAGTGTAAGGTAGAGTCATGGTTCTGATAGGTGGTCGTGCTCTATTTAGTGATTCACTACGCATGTGGTGTCTTTAGTTGTTTTCTCATGTTGGATTTTCTTTAGTCGTTTCTTGTCGGATGGTAGTAGTGGTGGTGCTATGGTGAACCCCAATAGAGTAGGGGTTTGTAGTCAGTTTTTGTGTCCTGCCGATGTATTTTTACCTTGAGTCTTTAGTTTTGATCTAGTTTTGGGTTGCGTTCGAATGAGTTGATTTAATTGGATGTGGGTTGTCCTTAGAGGTAGATAGTGACCTTCTTGTAAAGGTTCTAGTTAGTTGGGCCAAAAAAGGGCCCCAGTGGAAAAGGTTTCTCAAACACGTGTTATCGGTTTGGTTGAGTTACCTGAGGTCTGGGAAGGGGTGTGCGAGCCCAATAGCCCCTAACTAGTTCGAGTCTCCAGGTACTGTCCCTTTTTTGACTATTAAGGACGAAAGTCTTGTTTAGTGGTGGATGTTGTAATGAACCATTCGGTTATTTTCTTTCTTTCTGCCTTTTTCAATATAAGAGCCATCTGGTAAGTTACCCCAAGTAATTTATGACTTAATAGGACCGATAGTTTGGCGCCCTGGTAGCTCGATTGTCCGTTATCTTAGTGTCCTTATTTGAAGTTTCAGTTTCTGGAACATTTGAAATTGAGAGTGAATTCTTAGTAAGCACTCTCGAAATTGGATTTGATAGGTCCCTTAGGTTTAGAATGCCAACTTTAGCCTAGAGGGACCTTTAGTTCGTGTCTCGGGGTTATTGTGTCGAGAATGAGCTATTTTATGGAAATTTAGTTCATTAAGAGTTGAGAATTTTCTTGGAGTTAGTGTTTGGTGATCGAAGTGTTGGAATTAGATTCTAACACTTCCATCAGCTCCAAAATGGTGATTTTTAGCTAGTAGTGGTTCGCTTCCCGAGCTATACGGCCTCATTTTGGGTGCGTTTATGGAAAGTTAGAAAATTGCCTCTCTTTGTTGGTTTTGGATTAGGGGTCCATTTCATGCAAACGACTTGAACAATTCAAATATTCTATTGGGTCCATAATGTTATTTCCATGATGTGTGCATATTTGGTTTGTTGAAATTTGTGCCCATTTCCATATCAAGCCCCATGGTGAAGATTTGGTAATTTACTATTTTATGGTGATGATGCAAACAAATTTATGGGTCCTTGTTCCATTAAATCGGCAGGTGCCAATAAATCATCCTTTTTGACAAATAAATTGGTGCCTTCCAAGGTGTCCAAGTCTGAGGGGGTGCCGATTTATAGTTATCCTTAACTGATAAATTCTTGGTTGTTAACATGGTAGTGTGGAGTTGGAGTGGTGGATATATTTCTCTTGCAATTTTCTTCTCGTTTCGGGTGAGTTTTGCACTTTATTTTTTCCTAATTCTTCTTGAAATATGTTTTCCCTTGTTGCATGATTTTGATTTGCCAATTTAAGACCCTCTAAAGGTCTAATTGAGATAAAATTCGAACCACATTCCTTGAGTAATGTCCTTCGTGACAGTATAATTACTTTATTTTTTGGGCCACCGTGCCTACGCCCAATTTTTCTATTTTCTATGCTTGTTTACCCTTTTCGAGGCCCATTGTTAGCTGTAGACTACGATTAGTATGCCCGACCGGCCAGGGTTAACTATGTGGCTATTAGTGTTGGTAGTGGATTATTGATAGCTATTCGGGTGAGATATGTGCTTAGCTGTTGGCTTCTGGCCTTTTCTAGACTTTGAGTGTTCTTTCTAGATGCCTTGATTGTTTTCGTGAGCATACATACCATGGTGAGATTGATCGGGCGGCCCCTGCTGTGTGATATACTACACGAGGATGGGGTAAAGACTAATAAAAAGTGTTTTCTAGAATAAAATCTAAAAGTGGAGTTTTATAATTTGATCTTCTGTGACCACCAGATGATATGGACAATTTCATAGAGATATAATCGGGACTTGGTTTTCGTATATTATGTGTGTTACGAGGTTATGTCATGGTTGTTTAGTATTAACGATTAGGGACTCTATTTTTTAGCATTAAGGGTCAGGGACTCTATTGATTTGTGCAAATCCTGCATTTGAATATGAGGCGCAGACCTCTAATGTGCGGACCTCATTATTAGAAATAAAGAGGCGTGGACCTCCAGAGCAGGGCTCCCAATAGGAGGGTCTTAGTGAGTGTGTTAGTATAGTTCCCCTCTTGTATCATCCTTTTATTGCTTGGTTTAGTATCCTTTTTTGTGCGTACCCTCGGGATGGGACGTCAGATAGGTTTTCTATGTTTCTCTCTTCTATATGTATCCAATGGTGTGATGGTACACCACTTAGTATTTATCTGTTTATTAATTTTCCTTTCTTCTTGTGTTCTTGATTTCCCTTACTAATCTTTAATGACCCTCATGACAATTTATGAAAATTACGAGACATTTTGTATTCTAGATCTTTCTAGTATCTTCCCCAGGTCCTTTATGGCTTACTGGGACTGATGTTCCAGTTTACCTGGTGGCTCTGTAGAGATTAATCTCACTTTTCCTATTTTAGAGTTTAAAACTAAGTACTCATTGAATTTAGTCATATTTCTTTCAAGACAAGCTCAGAATCAAATTCTGATAGTTTCATTCACTCTAGAATGCCAAACAAAGTCTAGATGGACCTTAAGTTCGTGTTTTGGGGTTTTGTTGAGTTTGTTCTAAATTGTGGTTCTTTTTTGTTTAAGGCCTAATTTTGGAACTTTGGTCGTCCTTCGATGTTTGGAGTGTGAAGCTCTACAATGGTGATTTTAGGCTATTAAGAGTATTGGTTTATTTCTGGGAGTATCTAATGTTATTTTGAGTACCTTGGTGGATTAGTGCGAATTCAGTATTTCTTTGTTTTAAGGGTCATTTTTCTTAAATGACCTTGGTTGGTTAATTCATCGATTTCGTTGAGTTTGGAAGGTGGCTTTTATGCAAGATGCATATTAGGTTTTCCAAAATTCGAATCTATTTCATTTTGAATCTTTGTTGAAACTCTTAAAATTGTTGTTTTACTGGTTTTGTTTATCATTTATTGTGTCAATTTATCAGTGATCGTTAAATCGGTCAATGTACTAATAAATCAATACTTGCAAGTAGATTCCAAAATTTAGAAGATGTCAATTTATCAGTAAAATGTTCGATAAATTCATACCTGCATATGGCATTCCAAATCCAGGGAGTGCTAATTTATCGGCACTTTGTCCAATAAATCGGCATTAGCATGTTTGCCAGGGTTCAGGGGAATGTTGATTTATCAAAACTATTGACTGATAAATCGGTCACTGCCCCTTTCTAAACCATATTTAGCCCCATTTTTCTTCATTAATTCTACAAATTTCTCTCTCATTCTTTCCTTTCAAATTGGTGCGATTTGTACTGGAAACATCCCCAAACATCATGGAAAAATTTCTTGAAGATTCCCCACACCTTCCCCACTCTTGGTAGGTTTTATTGGGTGAATCCTTGTTCTTATGTTTATTTTACTCCATATTAATCATTTCTCCTTTGAGTTTCATCGTTTGATTCATAAAATCTTGAATGTTTAACCCTTTTTAATCAATAATCTTTAGGATGATAAAGGCCTATCCCATGCCTGAATTGTGATCAATGTTGGAGCACAGGTTCCTAGTGATACTAGAACCCTGTGTCAAAGTTTGTTTTCAATTTCGACAAGTAGGGCTCGCGGGCCCATTTTAGTCCCATTCTGAATCTTCTTATAAATTTTTTTGTTATACTCGTATTGATCCCTTGATTCTTATTATATGAGTTTCAGAGTTGTTGGAGACCATTAGCTATCAGTCGGGTTGACAATTGTATTTATAGTGCATTATTCGTCGGACGAATGGTAGGCTCTGTAGTGCTGTCTATGGGTATATTACTCTGTTAATTATACTAAAAGCATCCCTAGGCTGGGTTTCTAGGTTGTTTCCGTGTACTTGGACCACTCCTTCGTTCCGCCTCCCATTTATTCTCTATATTGGCATTCGTTATAATACGACGCTTGTGACTTAGAATTAGCCTTGTGATGGATTTAGGGTGGCTTTGGAAATAGTAGAAGGCTGATACTTGGGTTGGTTTTGGGGGGTTGTTTGCTTTGGTTGCTAGATTTAGCTTAGATGCTCTGGTGCAGGGCATAGGCTGGCTATGTATATTATCTGCTATTGCATTCATTCTACGAAAGTGTGGGCATAGGCTCCAATTGGAAGTACATTAGGGATGGGCCCATATCACCACTTGATTTTGATGCCGTGGAGGCTAGATACTGATAATAAGGATAATTATAGATAATGACATAACATATGATAACTTGGAATATTTGGATAATACGATAAGTTAAAGGACCTTTATAGCGTTTTGGACTCGGTAGTGTACCAAGCACCTGATATTACTATTTTCACTTATTTTAGTCCAGGATTCACACCCTGACACAGGGAAATATTATTTGACTAATTAATGCTGGGACTTGTGTCCGACTCTTTTCGGTAGTGAGTATAGCTGCTGGCACCTAAGTCTATCGTCATATAACAGTAAGTTCACCTTTTGACATTTATCACACTTATTGGCTTGAAGACATTGATAATACTTGTTCCGTTGAGGATGTTGGTGATACCAGTATATTGAGGCATTGGATGCCATGACTTATCGAGATTACGACTTGATGATACTATTGTTATGAGGCATTGGATGCCAGATTCTGAGACCTTTGAAGCTTTATAACTTGAGGATATGAGATTATGATGATGTTAGATATTTTATGTGGTGGGTATACCCCAATGGACCTTGTCTCTGGGATACGACAACCAGAGGAGGGGTATAGGACAGAGTAGGGATATATGTGAATTAGGATTATCCTTCCATGGATCCTTCTTACTGGGCCTATGGGTACCATATAAGGAACGTACCCAGGACTTGTTACTTCATTGTGTGTGTACTTTTCTGCACTTGTTTACTTTAGTATGCCCCTGGTCTTATGGGAGGCCTATGGGTTAGCGTATTTCCATGCTCATTGCTATTCTTATGAAGGATTTGGTAGTGTTAATTTTCTTTCGTATTTACTGCTTAATTATCATTAATGTATATATGTGAGACTACCTTGTTATTTGGGATATTTGTGCGAGACATCATTTGATTATTCATTCCATTCTTACTTTGAGGTTACTGGTATTCCATCTATGTTCTCTTCTTGTCTACTGATCCATCTTTTTAATTACTTACTGTTGTTGTTTATATATATCGTTGTAAAGATTCCTGATAAGTTCCCTTCTTTTTTCTGTGATCTTGTTATGGTGGTTTATCTAGCGAAGATATTTTTATCTATTTACTTAATTCTCATCTGAG
>JBDJHY010187153.1:0-11939 GCA_039654485.1 Withania somnifera
TTTAGTGCTGGAAAAAAATAATGGCCCAGCCCTTTAGGGCCAATACAAAAACAAGGGACAACCTTTTAATGCCAATATCAAAGCTAGGGTCCATCCCTTTAGTGCCAATATAAAAACGAGGGCCCAGCCCTTTAGTGCCAATATCAAAACGGGTGCCTTGCCATTTTATGCCAATATAAAAATGAGGGCCCAACCCTTTAGTTCAAATATCAGTCTAACCAGTAAATATACAAGAGTATCAATACCGTAACAACAAGAAAATAAATAACAACAAAAGAAAAAAAAATAGACGGAGTCTAGGATCCGCCAAAGGCCACCAGCTAAGAGCTCATCACACCACACTCGACAAGTAACAAATAAAATAATTTCTGGGGTAAGTGGCCTCTACACGGTGAACTAAGACCCGGGCATGCAACCCTCTATGCCCTCTCATGGGTCCCCAAAATCCAAAAATAATATCAATAGAAAGATGATGACCAAACTAAACAACAGAATCCACATAACTAAACATATCACAAGTATAGTAATATCAACCAGTCTATAATGCACAAGTTAACCTAGCCTACTTGGACGCTGGAAAAAATTTATGAAGTGCGTGCATGGTGGACCTGAAGCTCCAACAAGGTCGATATCCCCCAAAACTATACAAATTATAAGTCCTAAGCTCAAAACATGAATAATAAGACCCATATCTCACTAGCAACTAAGGTCGAGGAGAGGGGCCTACAACTCAGAAATACAACTAATCCACTGGCGCATATCCCTCTCCTAGGGGGACTCATGGTCCCTAAAATGAGGTCAAGGAGAGAATGAGAACATAAGGAAAATGAGTTGAAATGAAAGGATGAAGCCCTATTAAGGGGGCAGGAGTAGCAGGGGTAGTCCTCGCTGAGGTGACCTCACATTCTAAAGTAGGAACAAGGGGTGCAAGAAGTCTTTAGACGTCTAAACTAAGAAGAACATGTGAACCTCACCGAGGTGACCTCGGGGTGCGGGTGTAAATTTATTAAGGCAACTTCATCAAGGCAGCCTTGCAAAAGTGACCTCTCAAAGACGACCACATTAAGGCAACCTCATCAAGATAACCTCGCAAAGACGACCTCGTCAAGGAGACCTTATGGCGCTGGTGTAATCTCGTTAAGGTGACTTCACCAAAACAACCATGTTAAGGCAACCTCGGCCGCTAGTGTGACTTCACCAAGGAGGCTTCACCGAGGTGACCTCACATAGACGACCTCATCAAGGCAACCTCGGGGCGCTAGTGTAATAATTCCAAGGTGACTTTACCAAAATAACCTCATCAAGGCGACTTCGGGGTGCTGGCGAGACTTTGTCAAGTCAGCCTTGCCAAGCACCAAGATGACCTCGTCAAGGCGACCTCGGAGTACTGAGCTAGCATGTGATCTGTGGCAACCCAGGGGAAAACTCCAAGGGTCTCAAATGAGCATTAGGAGCCCCCAAAAATCATAACAAAACCAGAATGCATTTTTGGTGGAGAAACACATCATAAAGTAGTTTCTAGCTAGAATTCAGGAATTGCACATAACCCAACTCGAAAGTAAGAAAAACATCTACAAACCAATATGAGAAAAAGGATAAAACATCTATAAGACAATTTGTGATAAAAGATAAAATATCTATAAACATATCTTGGAAAAAGGATAAAACATCTATTTACTAATATGGGAAAATGGATAAAATATCTATAAGCCAATATGGGAAAAAGGATAAAATATCTATAAGCCAATCTGTGAAAAAGGATAAAACATCTATAAGCCAATATGGGAAAAAGGATAACACAACTGTATACTGGAACTCATGAATTGAACCATAACTAGCTTGAAATTAAAGATAAAATAGCTGCAAGCTAGAACACATACATTAACCCATAAGAAACTAGAAATTAAAGATAAAACAGTTGCAAGCTAGAAATCATACATTTCCTATAACCAACTTGAAATTAAAGATAAAATGATTGCAATCTAAAACTCATGAATTGACCCATAACCATCTGGATATTAAAGATAAAGCAACTACACTCAATAAGTCTAAACAAGGGACGAAAGCTACACTTAGCCAAGTCCTCAACAATGGTGAACAACTACCGTATCTACAGGGAAGCGAAGAAGAAAACTTACAATTGAAAGGAAAAACAATGCTGCACTTGTGGATGGACTTCTACAACACAACACAACAAACTCAAACAGAAAAGCCCAGGACATAGACTTAAGGTCCAACTAGACCAAAGTCGATAGTACGGAGCTAACAAAACTATTGGAATTTAATTCCTAGTGCATTTACTACTACTTCACTCTCAAGTTCCATTGTTACAAAAGTGAAACTTCAAAATTTGAAAATTTCTCTATGTACAGGACTTAGGGCAACTACCAAATGGCTCTATGTACAGGAAAGAAAAGAAGGTAAGGAAATGACTTAGCTAGTCATTACTACATCCACCACTAAAAAGGACTTTCTCCTTCAAACATCAAGGTGGAAAATAGTATCTGAAGGCTAGAACAAATATTGATACTAGACCCGCATATCTCGCTTTGTCTCCCAGGTAGCCTTCATAAATTATTGATGTTCCCAATGAACCTTCACTATTGGTATCATCCTGGACTTGAGCTGCCTCACATCTCTATATATAATAGCCTCAGGCTCCTCAATATAGGTATACGTGTCATAAATCTACACATCATGTTGATGGAGGACTTGAGATGTCTTTGGTACATAGTGACGGAGCATCGATACATGGAAAATTGGATGGATAGCTGCTAATTCAGGTGGCAAGGCAAGTCTGTAAACAACCTTTCCAACTTTCTGCAAGATATTATATGACTCAATGAACTGGGGGCTAAGCTTTCCCCACCTACAAAACCATATAACACTCTTAAAGAGCCAGACTCTAAGAAATACCAAGTAACTAACACCAAACACAAGGGGCCATAGCCTACGATCCGCGTATGGTTTCTGCCTACTCTAGGTTTTTCGAAGTCTATCCTGACTATGTTTGACCTAATTTGTAGTATTTTGTAGCCAATTAGAACTCTCAAGTCGAGCCTCTCTTCCACTAACCAAACCAATGGGCCATTTGCAATGCCTGCCATACAAGGCCTCAAACGGGGCCATCTGGATACTAGGGTGCTAGCGTTTATTATATTAAAACTCTGCTAAGTCCAAGTGCTTGTCCCAACTACCTCTAATATTGAAAACATAGGTATGCAACATATCCTTAAGTACCTGAATGGTCCTTTGGGACGGCCCATCTGTCTGTGGATGAAAAGTTGTACTCAAATCAACCTCTTTACCCAATTCTAGCTAAATTGACATCCAAAACTTCAAGGTAAACTATGAGCCCCAATCAAATATGATAAATACTAGTACACTATGTAGTCTGACTATCTCCCGAACACATAACTCTGCCAACCTCTCAGTATCCTAAGTCAAACGAATCGGTAGGAAGTGAGCTAACTTGGTCAACCAATCATTATTGACCCATATGCAATCAAACCCTCTAGATGTGTGGGGAAGGCCTATGACAAAGTCAATACTAATCTGCTCCCATTTCTACTCAAGGATAGGAAGCCTTTGCATCTCACCGCCTAAACTCTAGTATTCAAACTTTACCTGCTAACAGTTCAAACACCGAGACACAAATGATGCAATAGACCTTTGCATACCTCTCCACCAGTAGTGCTACCTCAAATCGTGATACATCCTTAAAACACTCGGATAGATAGGTTAGTAGGCCTCACGCAGTAGAGTCAAAATAAGATCACCAATCCTTGGAACAATAAGGCGGCCATGAACCCATAATACATCATTGGTGTCTATACTAAGCTAATTAAAATTACCCAATAGGACCTTATCCCTCAACTAAACTAGACGTGGGTCCTCATACTGGCATTGCAAAATCTGGTCAATCAAAGACGATCTGGGCTCAATATAGGAAATAACTCACTCTGGAACTAAAAGATCCTACCTAACCATCATGCTGGACAAGAACAACACATCTCGAGCTAGCTGTCTCTCAGAAACAGGTACTGCAGCTAGGCTACCCTTACTCACCACCTTTTGGCTCAAGGGATTGTAATTGTATTATCCTTGCTCGGATGGTGGTGAGCAGTCAGGTTGTAGTCCTTCAGAAGATCAACCCACCTCCGTTTCCACAAGTTAAGTTGCTTTTGACACAGAATATACTGTAAGCTATGGTGATTCGTGAATACCTCACAGTGAACCCCATATAGGTAATGCCTTTAGATCTTAACCACAAAAACTACCGCCTCCAAATCTAAATCATGGGTGGGGTAGTTTTGCTCATGACCCATCAGCTGTCTTGATGCATACATTATAACATGGCCCTATTACATCAGAACACAACCAAGAAAGACACCCGAAGCATCACAATACACAGTGAACAGTTGGCCCTCAATGGATAGAACTAGAATCGGAGTGTCTTTAGCAACCCCTTCAGCCTCAGGAAGCTGGCCTCTAACTCAGCTGACAACTGGAAGGGCACATCGTTCTGTGTAACTCTATTCAAGGAGCTTTAATGAAGGATAAACCCTGAACAAAGTGATGATAATACTCGAAAAACCCTAGGAAACTACAGATCCCAATAACAGATGTAGATCGAGGCCATTCACAAACCAGTGCAACATTAGCTGGATCAACATTAACATTAGCACCCGATACCACATGACCTAGGAATGAGATGGGATTTAGCTAAAACTCATTCTTTGAGAACTTAGTGTTGAGTTGCTCAGCGTTAATAGTCTGCAACACAACCCTTAGGTGGCCCTCATGCTTAGCTCGACTCCACAAGTAAACCATTATATTATTGATAAAGACAATCACAAATTAATCCAGATAAGGCAAAACCACCCGAGTCATCAGATTCATAAAAGCTACAAGGGACATCACCAAAAACGTGTAATGTCCAGACCTTATCCAGAAAGCGGTCTTTGGGAACTCCTCAGCCCGAACCCTCAACTGGTGGTAGCCAGATCTCAAATTAACCTTAGAGAACACTGTGGCTCCGTGAAGTTATCAAAAAAAAAAAAAAATATCAATGCGAGGCAGAGGATAATTTTTCTTAATAGTAACCTTGTTCAACTGCTTATAATCAATACACATCCGGAGGTGTAGTGACCCTTAATGGTCACCCAACATAATCTATATACCTGATCAACCACTAGAGTTGTACCTACTGGGAAAGATATAATCAAGGGTACAAGAAATGGCTCTCTATCAGTACCCAATCTCAAAGAGAAATAAATAGAAATGTAGGAGAGGGTGGAACCCGGATCAAACAATGTCAGACCAGAAAAACTAGACATATAATAATGTACAAGTAACAACTACATTAGAGGCGTCTGCCTCGGCCCTGTTAGGAATGGCAAAAAGCTAGTGATGTTCCCCTTCCCACTATGCACCCAAGTCCCTATCTCTACCTCTAGCCACCCGACCTCCCTTTATAACTCCCCGAATGGCTGGTGACCCACCACTGACTGGTGGTACTATCTATAATGGTTGAATAGGTAGTACTGTAGCCAAAAGGCCCTACGCTAGAAGCAATCTCGGGTATAGTGACCGCGACCCCCAAACTCATAGAAAATATCACCTACCCTAAGATAACTATGGGAACCCTCGAAAAAGCCCCACAAACTTAAAACTAGGCCCTGGATGGCCTAGATGCTAACATCGTTGTTGGAAACCAGGTACTATCACCCAGCTAAAATCTCCGACCAAATCCAAGATCCTCTAACATACACCCTGAAAACCATCCCTGATGGCAATGCCTCTTCTCGCTAACCCCTTGGGGCTAGCGAGTCAAGGTCTCCATGTGACTAGCATGCTTATAAACATCAAGAAATGAATTATGTAACAAAAGCAGTAGCTTAACATAACCCTAAAAATCAGGCCTCGGTCCACGAGCAAAGCGGCGAATTTGCGCCTCCTAAAAAATATCAGATATCCAGCATATCTGGATAACTCAATAAATCGAGCCTTGTACTTCATGACTGCCATCAAACTCTATCTGAGACCTTCAAATTATGCTTGAGATACCTCACGAACACTACAAGGGACATACTGGGCTAGGAATTCCTTTCTAACATGTCTCCAAGAAGGCAAAGCTGACCCTAATGTTCTACGATCCAAAAAAGTCTTCCACGACTGACTGGCCACACACTCTAGAAGATAATATATAAAGTCTGCCCCATGAGAATCCAAAATCTATAGGTTCTAAAGGAGCTCATCAAAAATAGTATCAAACTTTTATGGGTCCTGCTCTTGTGCTCTAAAAAATCTGGTGGGGGAAAACCGAAGGAAATGGTAAACCTTTTTTTTGGACATTTGATCTGGGTATAGAAGAAGTTGATGCTGGTGTAGGGGTGGTAGTAGTAGTCTAAAGTGGTTCAACTGGTGGTGACTCCCTAGTACATGCAAGTATATGTGGTCTAACAAGTAATATGGTGGCTTCTACGAGCCAGATATCAAACCCAAAGGGACTTAAAGTTATGAATTAGAATTGCTAATTGATTCAAGTAAGGTATTAATCTATAATGCAACGCAAGAGAATAAAATGAGAGTGTTGTAATTATGTAGTTCCAATGTCACTATGGATAAGTAAATGAGACATGGGGCAAAACAACCAAACAAGATAGATATAAGCAACCATCCCAGGGTTATGGCATTGCACACAAACAAGTATACTTTGAATCTTCCATAAAGGTACATATTCCCTAATTGCTGATTAAGGGGTTGAAATTATGACTAGGGATTGATAGTCCACTAGTCCCTATTTACTTAAGCACACAACTACCCCGATAGGCATATGTTATATTACTCTCATAAATGCATTAACACATTCTTCCTTATTAAACCAAGCAAAGCACTAAGTACACTATGATGTCTCAATTACTCAATATGTTGTTAATCTCAGATTAAGGTCATCAACAAGAATATGCTTCTCATGCTTCTATTTCACTCACAAGATTATTATATTCAATGAACCTCATAAGTTAAGAGTTGAATCTAATGGTGGCAAAAAATTAGAAACACAGTGATCACAGGGCGTGAGAACAATCAATGATAAGAACAAACACTACTTTATACCAAATCAATCCCATACAATGTGTGCTAACTATAACCCTAGAACAAGGGTATTTATCCCATAAATCCATATTCAATTCGGGAAATACTATCAAAACATTAACCTGCAAGAATTGAAAGGTGGAGATAACCCTAGGTTGTTTGAGTATCCTCTTCCTTTGGTGTATTCAATCCCCAAGTTCTCATCCTATTTAATCCAATGCAATAATTAGAATATCTCTCAAAAATGTTTCCCAATGCTTATATAGGTACTTGAATGAAAATACCAAACTGCCCCTGCTAGTCATGCCTTTAAAAGGCTTTCTCTATTAGCTGAACAGGGGATCACGACGTGATCCTTATAGGAATCACTTTTTTGCACTTTTACCTTCTCCTTCCGACTTTCTTTCTAGCTTGTTCTACCATCCTCAAAGTTCCAAATAAACTTGTAAATTTCTAATCAGATTTCTTAGTGAATCTTTAAATGTATTACTCATAAGAAACTCAAAAAATCATATAAATATCCTCAAAACCAAGCAAAAATATTGGAATTAGGTGGCTCTACGACATGCATATTTCCAAAGAACACCCCCATACTTAAAACTTTGTTCATCCTCAAACAATCTATTACAAACTCAATTGTCGACCTAGAAGACAATGATCATAACCACATACTACATCAACTAAGCCCTTATACCGGAAAGTGAAAATTAGACATGTCAAAACATTAACCAAGCTTAACATAACAAGTCCCTAGGCCAAGAACATCCACCAGTGCCCTCCTCAACATGCATTGAGTTCAGAAGCCACTTTGCAACTTACATGAGAACTACAAATTGTGCATACTTTGACTCCCCAAATGTGCCCTCACAGAAAGAATAGTCCACACCCTTATCGATTTATCAAATTGACTATCATGATTAGGACTCAATAGCACTTAATCTCAACTCTCACACCCACAAAGACTCACATGCATACAAAAAAGTACCATATGCTTGACCATTATGTACATCTCCACTAATTAAGGCTGTTTGAATAGAATCAAATATGACTTTAACTGGTTGTAATGTTGGCTAGGGGACGGGTAGGAAACCTGTATGATAAAAACTTACACTTCCCTAAGCGTTTTTCACTTTTTCAACTTCATCACCCATTATTTATTCACATAATTTTCTTAGCCCTCTCTTCAATTATATTTACTAGCTATCTCGTCATATCCAGAATGCTTTGATAAAATTTTCTTTCCTTTCTTTTTTTTTTTTTTGCGTTTCCAATAGAATTTTTTCACATGACATTCTTTCAAAGAGGGGATTTTCACCATAGTTACTTCCCATGGACACCTTTTACACTTGACCATCCCTTTCTTTAGATTTACTAATGAAAACACAGTCTATGCTGCAGTGCTAAAGGAAGCAGGGTGCAAAAACCAGGGATTCAATAAAAGGATCCAGGAAAAAATACTGCTACTGAAGAATAGGCTATAGGCTCAAAGGGCTAACTAGTGATGTAATATATGAGTAGGCTATAATTAACAGAATATATCAAAGAAGAGAAATATCATTTTATCTTCAACATAATCCTTTTATTTCGCTTCAATAACATGTCAAGAAAGTTCTAGGCCAAGATGAAAAACATGGATTATGCAAGAATCGTCACCTCACTTGGTACCACACAAAAGCTATGCCTCACTAAGAACTAAATTAATCCACGCCATTAAGCATGCCGAGAGTTATACTATATGTATGTCCAACCCCGAAACCTACGTAGCATACCTAACTGTGGTTGGACACTATATGTTTTTCCAATATTTAAGAAACTAGCTACTGTACTACGTATTTACAATCATTGTATGTTTCCTCCTAACCTACTCCTAACTAAGACGGATCTCTCTTAAGACGGTTATTATCCATCCATCATTGGGAAGATTACTTTATTCTTTGATGAAAAAGATAGAGAAATAATCAACAAAACTACCTATCAAATAACTCTCTACTATGGATCAAGGGGACTATCCTTAGAAAAGAACTAGCAAGAAAAATAAGGAACCCCAAAAACAAACTACGTACTTAACTAAGTAAAATAATACTTAAATACGAGAAAATACAAGTTCAATACTAGTACATTACAATTACATCAACCACATAAAAGAAGTACATCAACGAAAATAGAAATACATATCAAATATAAGATTTTTTTTTGAAAGAACATAAAAAAAGTTTCAATATTACACAAAATATATCCATTTAAACAGTAAAAATCATAAGAGATTCTGCCCCCCAAACTTAAAATCAAGCACTATCCCTAGAGCGCAAAATAAACATAAAAAAGAAGTGTAAGAACTCCCTGATCAACTCTCCATGTCATCCGGATTCTCGTGGCCCGCAAGCTCTGCTTCAATGGCACCCTCAGCTTCCTCCTCCTAACTCTAATCAACATCAGTATCAGAGTCCTACAAATCAGCCTTATATTTTGTAGGGATATTATCCTCTGTCGGCTTAACAAATTGAGGCCTGATCCGGCGCAAATGTACATGCTCGTTGAGTGTGTAATAGGTGTAGAGAGACTCAATTTCCTTCTTTGTGGATGGCCGAAAACCGATCCAGAGCTTCAACAGGTCAGATCCATACATGAATTCTAAATAGCTCTCATACATTGCGTTCTGCTCTTGCAGTGTGAGACTTTGGTCGTTTTCTATCTCTCCGACCCCCCTGTTGGAGGTCACATCCACTGGCTTTGTAGTCGATGGGTGAATCACATCAGCTGGATCTTTCTTGATGCCTCTCCCCCTCAGAAACGTCATCACCAATCCCCCAAAGCTTTGGCAACATCTCTTGCTATGTTGGGCCTTATGCATTGAAGTAAGTATAACTCCCCCGATGTTCAGCTCCATGCCTATCATCAAAGCAAATACAACATAAATTTAGCTTTGGAGGACTGTAGTGTAGTAGTTGATGGGCTGCAAGTAGTGGTTGACTATCTTCAACCAAAACTTCACTTCCTAGTTGAGGTGAGAGATGGGAAAGCCGTTTGTAAGCCCCTGGTGTCCTGGATCCAATGGGCTTGAGAAGTAGGTCCACACAGGGTGTGACAAATTTGTTTGCATAGAGGGTGTTTCCATAAGTTCTACAACAACATTATATTAGCTTCATCATTTGTACCTAGGAGGTTATTTATAGCAGCAGCAGTCCACCAAATAGTGTGCCCGCACAACTATCTCACTTGTCTCCCCGGATCTCCAGTTAGCATAGAACACCCAAACCAAATCTACATTGCATTTTCCCGGATCCTTAAATATGATGTCCATTCGCAGCTGACGAATGGGTTTAAAATGCGAGGGAACATAGTGGCCAAGCTATTCTTATCAATCCGTTCTATGGGCAGGTACTTGGTCACTGTGTTTTTCTTTTACCATTTTCGTCCCGTTTCCTCAATAGTCACAATACCAAAGTAGCATCTTTTGATCTTAGGCGCATCCATGCAGGATGGCTGCGCTACTTGTAAAGCACGGGCTTGCTTTGGTGCAGCCCTTGATGAACTTGCTCCTATTGTACCACCCTTTTTGGGTTGATTGCCAGTGAGGGTTTTATGAGGCATGTTCCTGCCAAATGACTAGTGTTAGGAAACTCGAACAATGTATAGCACACCAATAATATGAAATAAGGCATCCAACCCATATAGAGTAAGCCACCACAAACCAAATATTGGCACTATAATGGGTACATCAGACTTTCCCAACAAGTACACAACCCGCTTATATGTGGTATGGAACAAAACAACAATGGCCCTCCATTGGCTAAATAACCCCAAGTCATTCAAAGTTCAACTAGGACAACGTAAGGGCAAAAATTATGCTTAGTAGTGACAACAAAATTTAAAGACACAAAAAGAAATTACTCTATAATGAACTTTACTACACCACATAATGTCAACGGAGCACTATTGTATAACCAACGCAACATAAAATTTCCCAAACCCAGCTTCATTGTGATCGCCCACGTATGTCCTTAGAGACCAAGTCTGTTCTAATTCCTTTCCAAGAAGCGTCAATCATGCCCAATTCATCCTAACCACTTCAGCTCGATAAGCTCACTCAACCATGTCAACTCCTAATTTCAATTTAAACATGTAAACTTAGCCATGTTAACTCAAGAATAGCAACTCGACATTTTCTATTAATAACAAGTCCAAAATTGTGACTCAACAACACCAACTTCACACTCTACAACCAAATAAACCACTGTATATCACATTTCCCTCCCCCCAAACTTGCACATGCCATTCATTAAGAATCATGAAACACATTGCTAGCACAGGCGGAGCTATGAAAGTTTATAATGCGGAGAAAAAAAGGAAAGAGAGAGAGAGAGATACATACCTTATACTTGGTGAAGGAAAAAATGACTTTGTGAATAAGAAGAGGAGAACCCAAAGTAAGTGGGAAACGTTGAATATTTGGGAATTTGGGGTGTAACCATTGAAAATTAGGAATGGCGAAGAGGAAGTCAGGTTTAGGGTACTTTTAGTAAGTTGGTCGGCCAGGTCAGCTGAAAGGTTTAATGAAAAACCTGACCCAACATACTCCATCATGTCATGATCCTTATTGTGATGGAACATACCACTTCCAATGTCTCATCACGACAAGCCTTACATCGTGATAGCTATCATGATGGAACATTGTCTAACCATAATATCATCGCGATAAGCATCACGACGTGATGCTAATCGTGATCAATAAACATTTAACATTTTTGTTGCAAATTACTTCCCATAAACATACCTTGATGTTTCCATGGTATGTGTCCCATTAAACTTTAGAAAACATCAAACACTTATAACGCATGGGT